>BGPR01013209.1:7916-20732 GCA_013235015.1 Araneus ventricosus
AACACCCACAATGGCATGAAAAATTTCTGAAAACAAAACAAAAGATACACATTTTTGATTTTCTCGTTTATTTTTCTTCGCGATAATGACATTTCAACTGTAGAAAATACAGAGTACGTTAATCCGAAACAATATTAAAAAATTGCAACGTGAAAATTATTATTATAAAGCAAATAAAATATGCGAGACATAAACACGTTAAGACACTGCCGAAAATAATAATCGAGTCATTCAGTTGAAGATTATGACTTATCCTGCGCTCTGCACCGTCAGCCAATCAAAATTGCCAGCAACGTTCCGAAGAAGTGCCGCTCGAGGAAACTCGCTAAAGGAAAAATATCTTTCAACTGACCAGGAAGAAATTAATTTAAAAAAACAGGAACAGATATTTTTTCCATTCTTGTTTTAAATCCGACAGAACCATTATTATTATAAGCTTTATTATTTATAAGCTGAAAAAAATTGAAAATAATAGTGTTATTAGAACGTTGGATGCAGCAAATTTAAAAACAAAAATAAAATTTAGATGGCAAAACTGACTATTTTTTTAAAATTTCTCAAAATTCAGTAAATTACGTTAAACGTTCAAAACAAACTTCATTAGAACGAAAATTGTTCGTTCTATCCGATGGTACATGGATTGTTTTTCAACGATCATTATGAAAGATACTACGGCTGTAAACGTGCCAAAAATGACCCAAAACAACACAAAACATTGGATAAAAAAATTTCTAAATTAAATTTTAAAATTTCGGCTTCGAGGTGCATTGAGCCACCATTACGACTACCTGTGTCCAAATTCCCTGGCTGTAAGTTCGATAGATTCGTCTGGACATCGCAGACACACAAACATTGCCTTTTATTATAGACTAGCAGTACGCGCACGGCGTTACCCGTGGAATCAGAACTTCAAGAAATTTACGACTGCGTCCAGAGAAAGAAGGGAATAAATCACGGCTGTTTTATTTTCCGCCAGATGGCGTAGCCAAGGCGAAAAAGTGCGAAACGGCGTGCTTCTTCACTTTCGGCATTCGAGAAAAATTCTCTGATCCCATCTAGAAATAGCAAATAGAAGAATTTTCATGAAAAACCTCAGTCTTATGAAAACACCTCATTACTCGAGCCAAAAAAATCTGATCATCGCCATATGACATTACCATATGCTTTAAATCTGAATTATATATTACTACCTGAAAAAGCAAGTGAACAGCAACCAGCAGTGAGAAAAAGAGCTTGAGGTTTGTGTTTGAAAGAAATAAAAAGATAATCAAAATCTATGAAATACAGTAGGTGCAATATATAGTATACTTGTAAGCGTCACTCTCTGGCAAAAGTTCAATGTTTCGAATGCAAGGACAATGATAAGAAACTAAGAAGAAAGTCTTTGCTGTACAATCTTAGTTGATATTATACTATTTTTTATTATACAGTAGAACCTCAATAAGTCGTCATTCCGTTTAAGTCGTCGTTTTCCTTTGGTCCCGACAAGGTCTCATACACAATAATGTAAAAAAACCCTCCTTTGCGCGTCACCGAATTTAATTCTACTCGGGATAACTCGTCACCCTCAAAAATGGCCAAAAGCATCTTCTCCATTTTGCATGCCATCGTGTTGTCTTTTCAGCCCCGCCCCTTCAATTTAAGAAAGCCAAGCCTTTACGGGGAATTTTCGCCCACGCTTGTCACTTCAGCAAAACACCTGTAGTTCCCTATTGTTGTTTAGCATTCCTTTCCTACCCCTTTGGGGGATTTGGGTTCTTGGAATCTCGCTGCTAATCATTCAAAGCACACTTCTCGCTGCTACTCTCTCGAGAGTAGATGTTTTTCTTGACAGCTCCCTAGTGTGACTTCATTTCACAGGGAGTAAGTCCCCCTATAAGGAATATTTTTTCTCTTGCAATTTCGTGGTTCGATTATGTTTTTAACACGCCAGGGAATCGGAAACTTACCTCGTTATCTTTTAAAGAAAAAGACCTAATTGTACTTTTTGAAAAATCAAATGCTTCGAAAACAGCTTTTGCCACAGAACACCATATTCCCAGGACTACATTAAACGATATTCTTTCATCGAAACAAGTCATTGAAGAAGCTGACTGCAAAGACAAAACAAAGATAACGAGGAAATCGAAGTTTGACGTGATCGATGAGGTTTTAGTTCGATGGCTAAAACATGCCAGATCGCCAAAATTTGCCAATTTCTGCCTTGTATCTCAAAGAAAAAGCCATAGAAATATCTGAGGAGTTGAACATTGAAGATTTCGGCGGCAGAAATGGTTGGTTGGAACGTTTCAAAGACAGACATTGCCTTTCTCTTAAAACGATTTGCGGAGAAGGAGCAACTGTTGAAGGTGAAGCTATAGGAGACTGGAAGAACAGTGTTCTCAAGGACATTTTATCTAGGTTTGACGCATCAGATGTTTTTAATCTTGATGAAACATGCTTATTTTACCGTCTTTTGGCTGATAAAACTGTCATTTAAGGGTGAAAAGTGCATTTCTGGAAAAGCAAGCAAACAACGCCCGACACTTCTGCTTGGAGCTAATATGAGTGGAAATGAGAAACTTAAACCACCTGTGATAGGCAAAAGCAAAAAGCCACGCTGCTTTAAAAACGTTAAATCCCTGACAGTGGCATATGAAGCAAATTCAAATGCATGGATGACTACAACGATTTGGGAACGACATATTCGTAAACTGGATTCTGTTTTCGCATCAGAAAACTATACCGCCCACAATCAACCCGAAAATTTAAAAGCGATCGAAATTGTTTTCCTTTTTGCTCCAAATGTAACTGCACTTCTTCAGCCTTTAGATCAATGGATAATTCGCGACTTTAAACGAAAGTACAAAAAAATGCTTGTAAAGGACCTGATAAAAGCATTGGATAGGAACGAAAACTAGAAGTTTCGGTTATAGATGCGATTAACTATGTACACAAAAGTTGGAGTTCCGTTTCATCACAAAGTGTTTCGAATTGTTTCCGGCAAGCACGGTTCATAGCAAACGAAGAATCAGAAGAAATCCTCAACGGAGACATCATCGATCCGGAACCATTAGAGACTTTGCAGAAATCGTTAAATGAAAAAGGGTGCAGCGTCAATGCGTTTGTCAACATTGATAACGACGTCACAATCTGCTCACAAGCGACTGTAAAAGTTTTAACATCTGAATTTTTAGAAGAAAAACCAAACAGTTCAGGTGAGGATAGCGATGTCGAGAATATGGATCAAACCCCACCGAACAAGACAGAAACAATCGAAGCCCTGGCGAAAGTTCGACAGTACTTATCCATTCAAGGTACAACAGACCAAGAATTTAAAGCCTTAAGTATATTAGAAAAGAAAGGTACTATTTCCAGTAATTAGCAGCTTCATCAATCAACACTGTTGGATTATTTTAATGTACCAAGTGAAAGAAAATAAAATGTGGTAACTATAAAAAGTGTATTTGTTTTTTTCTATTTTCCACTCATTCATTTGCATGTATTGATTTCTGAAAATCTTGTTTTTCTCACCGAATCCTACATCGATTCATGAAAATATTTCAGTGTTTTTTGTTGTTGTTTTTCAAAAATTCCCACTCCGCCTAAGTCGTCAAAAATGTTTGGGCCCTTGAGTGACTACTTAACGAGGTTTTACTGTATATTGCTTAATACCTTTTTTAGAAAATAAAAGTATTAAATCTCATTGCTTTCTCTGAATTCAGTATAATTTTAGATTTTGAAAATAATATAAAAATTAATTTTCTCTCTTGATGAAAGGATTTGCTTTTCTGATGTGTCTCTTATTACTATAATGAATTAACTTACAACTGCAAGGGTAAAAAATAAGAAACTTGTGTCGTAAAAAGTACGACACGCGCCAGCTTGTGTAAATAATTGTAGCGCGCCCGCTGGAAGGCTTAAAAAAAAAAAAAAACTAAACTTCTAAGCTAAGCTAAGTACTGCTGCTAAATTAAGCTGCTTCTTTAATAAAAAATGTAATAAATATGAAGCTGAAGAAACAGAGAGGGATATAGAGAAAATCAAACATTCATTTAAGTTTTCTTCAAAAAAGAAAGTGTAATAAAGTGTAGAAAAGGACGCAGCAAATTATGATAGGTGAATCAATAAAATCCTACAATTATGTACCAGAGTGCTACAAATTTTTTTCCAGCTCTCCATTATCTTGGTAGAAGTGTCAGTATCAGCAGATAGATTTATAAAAGATGGTGATAAAATTATTAAATTAACAATGTGTTTCATTTACAGGCAAATTACGGCAAAAATGATAGAAAATGCATGGCATCTGGAGATTATATGAATCAGGCAAAAAATGCCAAAGTAAAGTAAGTTTTCAGAAGATATCAAGCTTTTATAACAGTTTCATTGATTAGGTAAGTTTTTCTTGTGCTCAAAGGGGGTCTTCATTCATTTATAAAACTCATTTGTAATTCCGGAGTTCCTTTTAATTTCACTTCTGTGGCACTGTTCATAATGATTTAGTTTCCCAGAGCCATATCATCAACAGAGAGCTTGGGGTAAAAGGAAGAGAATTCAGTATAGGTGACTGGACCTGTGATAGAATAAGATTTTGCACAAGAGCACAAACTATTATTTGGCACTCATCATTTGCGAGTTTCTTGCACACTGTAACATGCAGCTGCTTCCAGGCACATCCTTCTTGCCAGCTTTAATTCTTCTAGATTTCTTCCGATCCACAAGATTGAAGATACAGCTAAAGAGTCACCATTTTTAAAAAAAACAACCCCACAATAGTCCGGAATACCCGAAAGCGTGTAAGGACTTTAACAGAGCGGTGGAGAAATATAAAAGCAATACAAGAATATCAATATGACAAGACACACAAAAGCATCACAAACACAGCACAGAATGTTACAAGCATTGCAAAAAAGGGACAGCAACAAAATAAATAAAGTAACCTAAAACACACACATACTCGCAAGAAAAAAAAAAATATGCCACTGAATCAATATTACACTTGGAGAGAACCATAAATTAATTGAATTTTGATTTTTATCATCATCAGATCTGGAACCAACATTAAAAATATTCAAAACATTCAAAAGGAGGAACCTCCAGTATGCATCCAAATGAGCAAAACACAAGCACAAGCTGAGCACAACACACCAGTAAAAAGAAGGAGGCAATAAAAATTTTTTGTGAAGTATCATTAAAAATCCCACAAAAGAGCATAAAAAACAGACCCTGTGGTCTCTCACCAGTCTCCAGAAAACAATAAAATCAACGTCAGTCAAACAACAATAAAATTACAAGAACAAAATGATCAAATTTTAAAAATAAGGATAAAAACAAAGGTATCAATTGGGATCCCCCAATTGGGGTGAATGCTCAATAAAAGTTAGGTCACTAAAACATTTTAATAAGTCCAGGGTTAACCTAAAAACAATATAATCAGTTAAAAAGTTGCAATTTTTACATCACTGATAAGATCCAAGCACAAATTATGTTAAGACCATGGATTTGAAAACAATGACACTGAATCTGTAATCTGGTTGCATAATATCAACCTTTACAGGAATAGGGACAATGGAGAAATTTCGAGCGTGCTGATTGGTTGTTTCAGCAGCGTCGTGCATGATGTCAAACTTACTGTCTAGTTACCTTATAGTGGTGATCAAAGTATATTTAAAGTTTATCCTCTGATGAATACGAATTAATACTTAAAAATACGATTTTTAAACGAATTGTACAAACGAAAATACCTTTGTTATTTCCAATGAATTTCAATCTTTCTACAACAAATTTGAGCTTGACAGAATGGCTTGAAATATTGAGTGTGAAACAAAATAAATAGTGGCGCCATCTCTAAGCAAAATATGATAACTGCTATTTTTAAATAAATATCTAAAATCTTCTTTTTAAATTAAAATGCAGTCGTTCATTCGAATTTAAATTGAAAGCCATTAATTTTCAATGTGAATATTTTGCACTGTCAATTATTTTATAATTTCTGACTTTTCAATTTTTCAAACTTTTTTTCCTATTTCTTCCTGATATTACAATTTAAGTAATGAAAAAGGAAGTAATTTATTTAGACTTTTCGTTTTGAGAAAGGGATATCATTAATAACTAAACAATTTTTCAATTTATCTGCTGATCTGAAAACTTTATGAATTTTTTTAGTACATTTTTATTCCTTAACTGGAACTTATCACTTACACATGGTCACTCTTTCTCTTTTGTACATATATAATATTTATGGTATGCATAGTTACAAACTACTGCTCATTATTAAAATTGAAAAGAGAGCCCTGACAATTAAGGGAAGGTTTCAAAAGAAAAACAAAAAAGCTGATACTTTTTAAACTTTTGTATTTCTTATGCATATTTTTTTATTAATACTTCAATAACAAGTAATAATCTGACGTCATGCGTGCCGTTGCTGAAACAACCAATCAGCATGCTTCAAATTTCTCCATTGTCCCTATTCCTGTAAAGGTTGGTATTATGCAATCTGGTTCAGTGGCAAGGAAGGATCTGAAGCATTGCACACAATCATTAATTCGAAGGTATTCACATCTAAATAATCAATGCAATTATTTGTCAACAGAGCTCATTTGGGAGCTTTCTAAAGTGCCTACTTATAATGAGCTTAGTTTGTTGCCTTTTAAATTACTAATTTGTATTATTTTGTTGGTAAAAAATGGCTGTAACTATTACTGATGTTGTATCTAAATAAATAAGACAATCACAAAGAACACGGGCAGTCAAGTGACTAAGCAGGTGAATTTATTTAGAAAAAGAAAAGAGTCACAAGTGCACAGCTTTGGCAACTAAGAATCCAGCTCCTAGATGAGCCTGAATCCTCGATGCACTGAATGAGTTTTCTTTTCGAGGTCCTGGAATGGCAATGTACACAGAGCAGAAAAAGTGCGAGATCACGCAAATTTACACTTGGAGAAATCCATCTCGGGATGTGATTCCATAAACCTGCAACGGAAGATTCAGGATTATTTCTTGCATGTTAAAGGACAGAGCTGTGATAACTTTTAACACAAAAATAATACACAGAACATTAGATTTTATTTGCTTGGATTGAAATAATCCATTAAAAGTTTACAAATGAGTTGCATTTTCTCTCTTTTATACAGTGGCTCCCAAAATTGAGTATACACCACTCAAGTTCTTCATTAAACGTCTAAAATAGCAACTTAAAATGTTCGTTTAACATTAATACTTACAGGAATGTTAAAATGCTCATTATAGAACGCATTAAGCAAGGAAACAAAAATGAGGAAATGATAATAACTTAATTGGTTAAATTTTTATGTTGAAGTTCCATATCTGAGTCACAAAATTAAGTATACACTTCATAAAAATTTCAATTTGACCACAGGTATTTGTCTTTAAATGAACAAGTGTAATAAAGACCAATTTGAATACTTCTTTTAAGTTAGGAATTAACATTAGCTTTGTTTCTGATTCGCAATTGTTATTTTCCCTTCATTTATCCGTAAAATTTTTTTCAGAAAATTAAGGAAAAAAGATGTTCGGATTATCCAGAATTTCGAATTCCTGGGGTTCTACTGTATTCAATGTTTTTCTTTGAGGAAGGAAGGCAGCCATCACTGCTACTTTGCCTTTCTAGCATGAAAGCTATCCCAGTGATAAATTCCTGTAGCAAACCAGAAAATTAAAGTAGAAGTGTGGCCAAACTTCAATTCTACAAGAAATGTTGTTGCATATAAATGCAGATTCCAGTCTACAAACTTAACAGGTCCTGGCTCTCACTATTTACATTTCTAAACTCAGTACAAAACAGACCAAATAATACATAAGCCTGATTCCTTCCAATTATTCTTTTTTTGTAATGTTAATTATATACTGTGGACTGAGTTGCTAAAAAAAATAATAATAAATAAATAATACTAAAAAAATCGGTTGCAGTTATCACCAGTTTAGAACTTTTCACCATCACTTCAAAACTACTCAAGATTAAGATGACTTGGAGTGGAAATAAAAATTCTGGCATTCTTCACCTTGGGAGAAAGTACCCAGAACAAATGTCAGGAAAGAAAGAACAATTCAATAAGTGGACATAAAGAAGGATGGGACCACTTAGATCACAGTGCACAAATTTTTTTTCACTAAAATACCATTTAAGGTCAGAGACAACTTGCCTAAAACATGTACAATGAGTATTTATTACAAAATATTGTTAGTATACAGCTAAAAGTGACCACATTGAGCAGAAAATGAGTTAATGTGTTTTGTCATTTTAAAATGTCAAATCTGAAACAGAAAAAACATTGGCAAGCCGGAAGGCAAAGGTAGATTCCTTTAGTCCGGAGATATAAGGAAAAGAACATTTCACACTCTATTTTCTTAAAGATTAGAGCTACAAGAACGAAAGAGAGTGGGAGAGACTGCAAATGATGAGAGCTTTCCAACAAGGGATAACATGCATAGGTTGAAAGATACTTTAAGTTGGGGGATAGGAGGGAAAATTCCTCCTATTCCCCTTCCTAGGTAATTTTCAGGTCATAACTTCTAAGCAATTGCAGCTATCGAAAAAGTTTAAATGCATAAATTGTTCGTTATTATAAGACAATAATTCACCTAATTTGAATTTCCTTTCCATCTTCAATTGTAAAGAAATTATGGGGAAACGAAAATTTCAACCCCCAATCATTTCTACCCACTTTAAGCTGGATAGCCCGTCTATGAACTGGCAAAGATTTTTACTATCCGTACAACATATCCCACACTGGTTAAAATCAAATCAAAATTACTCCAGTTATCGTGCTCACAAGATAACTTGGGCAAAAGTGTTATACATATATATACCTATATATAGAAACTTTTTAACAAAGAATGGTTTGGGGTTCTAAGGATCATGATTGGTGAAGACCTACAGAAATTTTCTGGAAGTCATGTCATGAGAACCATTGCAATAGGTAGACTATAAGGAATCCACCTAAAAAATGTGTATATCAATATATGTGTATACTGGCAATATATTGATATATGTGATTTTTCCTGTTACAGAGATGGCATTTTAAAACGACAAGAACCCATTTTCCCTTTTCTTCCAATGCAGTCACCTTTTGTTGTATACCAACAACATACAACATTCACCCAAGAAAACATCACAATTGTATTTTACTCAGCTTTTGTGTTATAATCACAAAATAGTAGAAAATGTGGGAAACCCACGTTACAGCACTATCAACAAAACGCACACCAAATACAAAGAAAGGAAGGAACCTAACTTAATTTCCTTCAGTAACAATATGACACAACTCAAACAGTCATAAAATATTACAAGATTAAAAATACATCTTCAATAACTTTCAAAAACTGATGAATTTGTCCTGAATCATTATATATTCTTTTGTTCAATTAGTAGTGACAACCTTTCACTGCCCTCATCTTCATACAAAATTAAACTGGAAAAAGAAGCATACTTCTTAAGGACATCCTGTTTCTTTTGTTCGTCTGAAGTAGGCAGGCCCATTTCTTTTTGACGCTGATCATACATCATTTTCTCGACCATACCCCTAGTTTCACCATCCAGGTCAGACAACTGAAAATAAACAGAGGTAAATGAAATGGTAAATATTGGTTCACACCAAGATTCAAAATAGTTTGTTCTAAAAAAAATGAATGAATATTTTAATGCTCTAATTAGTAGCAAATCAAGTAAAAAGGTATAAAGAACATCTGTGCAATCCTAATGCTTTATACATGAATTTTTACTTGTTGTTTGTTTGGTGCACTTTGTTAACCTTCTAAGCCAGAGGTACCCAACCTGTGATACGCGTACCCCAGGGGTACAAAAAGGACTAGTTGGAGGTGTGCAAAATCAAAATTGGTAATGGAGGAAATAAGGAAAAACATAAGGAATTTCAAAAGTTACAGAATTTTAGTTTCCTCAAGAATCGCATTGGAATTTTCCTTCGCTTGAATAGTTGATTATTATGGAGTGTAATTTTTATCATCTTTATAAGTGAATGCGAAATTATTGCAACAATAATTTCATTTGTTTTGAAGTTAAACTTATACTAATGTTGAAATGCAATAAAACGTGAAATAAAAAATAAGTCCAGAAAATGTTATTAATTCGAGTCATTTGACTCTTAAAGCTAATCTAAGCCCTTAACATTATTGGCAAAAATTTCTTTGTATAGACGGAGGGTTGGTGGTGGTGGGAGGATATGACAGTAGGAAGTATGCAAAAATATAAAGATTAGTCAAGGGGTATGCAAGGGACAGAATAAAGGTTAAAGATTAGTCAAGGGGTATGCAAGGGAATAAAGGTTGAAGATTAGTCAAGGGGTATGGGACAGAATAAAGTTTAAAGATTAGTCAAGGGTTATGGGACAGAATAAAGGTTAAAGATTAGTCAAGGGGTATGCGAGGGAATAAAGGTTGGGATACCCTGCTCTAAGCATCTGAGCTGTGTTTTTCTATTTTTTGTGTTGATTTCAAAAGCAGATAATTCATGCTCATGTGTATAATTTCTTAAAACTACCACGGATTTCAGAGATATTATTAAATGCAGTAAAGATCCAATTATTCAATTTAAAAGCAAATTTTTGTGACTTCAAAGATATTAGATAAAAATAGCTAACCACTTCATGATACAGATTAAAAGATTAAGCCATGATGACATTGATAACTATTTTGTTCTGGTATAACTTACAAAAATGTGATGTCTACTAACTTACAAAGGAGGGGGCCCCCCCCCCCCCAGCAATCTCAGAAACCTTTGAATTTGTTAGTGTAACTGAGAAATAATTATCAACATTTCAGATTATAATTTTAAAAAATTCTATTCAAAACACATGATATTCTTAAATTTGCTAATAAAATTTATTAAACTGAAAAAAAAAAAGAATAAGTTGTTCACAAATGCCAGAGATCTGACTTCAAGTCATTAGCCGAAAAGCGCTCCAACACAGTTAACAAAATTTCTAAAAGCTGCAAAGGTAACACACACTAAGTGAATTTATGCTTATTTATTCATTTAATCTTTAATTTAAACGAAGAAACCTAATAAATAATTTAAGTATATGTTAGTTTTAAAGACACAAATTCTTGTGCACTTAAAAAGCATTTAATTCAGGTCTTTAATTTTTGATCTTGTAACTCCATCTATATATGGACAAAGAAAAATTTATGTATGGAGAAAATATATGGGTATGGAGGATATGGAGAAAAATTTATTAAATATATTTATGAAGATTATCACAAACTATAAACTTAAAATTAAGATGGTTTTTCTATTATTTTTGTTTACTCATATTGAAAAATCTGACAGAATTCATTCGTATCAAAGTTTCTGCAGTTTGAGTTCATATGCATGACCCAAATTGGGATAGGGATTTGTTTTTTAAAAAGCACAGATTTAATGATTAGTTTTTCAACTGGACCTCATCTGAACCTCACAAACAAAAATGAAATATCTACTATCTCACTCAAACGTTTTTTGAAAACAATATATATTTTTTTGGTCTATGAAACAAACATTTCCTATGATCCTGAATTCTTTGAGGTTGCATGGGAGAATAATAAAAATAAATATTAAAAAAAGGTGAACTTAAATGGTAAATTCATGATCATGCAATTGGTTTTAACACTATATTACATCCTATTCCACTTCAGATTTTGAGAAAAACTATTTTAAAATATCAGAAAGAAACCTAAAGTAAAAGTCTATCATAATGTTTGTGTTGTTCATTTAAATGCTGTGAAAGTGAATTACACACAGGGTTCTTACTGATTTTTTAAATTAAAAATCAAGGAGTATTTAAGGAGTTTTCAAGGAGTCAATATTTACGCATGAAAAAGGGTCCCCTTTTTAAAGTATGCAAAAATTATATTAATATTTAAAACAATGCCAATAACTCAAATAAATGTGGTTATATTCATTTCTTTTATAAGTTTTTACTAAGCTGATTTATCCAAGAATGCCATGTTAAATCTATTTATATGAAAGTAGAGTGATGTTGCTTAGACACTCAATTTTTTATAAAATTATACAACTACCCTAAAAGTTCAAATAGTTCATTACATACCATGATTTACCATGTTTTAAATAAAAAACTATTTCCATTAATTTTTTTTAGAATTTAAACTCTTAAATAATTTCCATGCCTCGCTGTGCACCTTATGTAGTGCACATGCTCAATGATTCAAAATATAGAGGTGCAAAGAGAGCCATTGATTTAGATATTAGAAACTGTTTTTTGGCATTTTCATTGCTTATAAAATAGTATATGAAGAAAATAAAATTAACAAAATTTCTCGATTATTTAAACTAATTTAGCTAAATTTGATTAATAGTGTCTATTAACTCCACCATTACAATATGTGTCCTTTACAACAAACCAAACGTTACAATTTAAAGAAATACAGTTAATGTTTCAAAATAATCCAAGAGAAATAACATTCTCAATTTGCACCATTCTATTATTTTGGTTATTACTGATTGGCACTTAAAATCAATTATTAAATTTTGGATACTGCTAGGAGATGAACGTCAAATCGTGGAAAGAGCAACGCAAAATACTTGGTAATTGATATGGCGGTGATTTAGAACCCTTTTTATCAGTGGAATGTAGTACACATTTAATAAAAGAAATGTTAAAAATTGAAAATCAAGGAGTTTCCATAGTGCTTGAAAATGAAAATCATATTCAAGGGGTTTTCAAGGAGCATACGAACCCTGTACACATTATCTCTATAAACTACTTAAAATATCCATTCTGATAAAAGCATTTTTTTTATAACCAAAAAAACACAAGGGGGGGGGGTCAATTTCCCAAATTAAAATTATGGTAAATAACACAA
>BGPR01013209.1:27236-42434 GCA_013235015.1 Araneus ventricosus
TTTATAACACGCGCGTATTGACCATTTAATTGTATTCGCGTTAATATTATTTTCCTCGCTCCCCTTACTTTTTTACTTACTTAATGTGTTACCTTTTTTTAATAAAGATTTTTTTTTTTTGCTCTGGTCCCAACAAAATTAAATTTTATACAAAGGAAAAGAATGTTGTTTTATTATTATTGAGCTATAAATACGGTATCATGAAGTGAGTACATAAAAAAAGTTTGCCTTTTTATGTAAAGTTTACAAAACGAAGTCCAGATTTCTTGGTACACTAGAAAACTTATCAAGAACTTCTTCATCTCTTATTTTAATGTCTCTATGGATCGAAAGCAATGCTAGTCCATTAAGCCTACTTTCCAATGTGGTATTTCTTAAGTAAGTCTTCAATCTTCTTAAACTTGAGAAGCTTCTTTCCATGGTTGCAACAGAAACAGGCACAACTGCTGGTAATTTCAAGAGAATATAAATGTTGGGGAAGAAAGTCTTGTCACATTTTTCTAGAGAAGTAATGGCTGTTTTGGGAAGATTTTCAGATTTTTCCTGACTGCACTTTTCTTTCCACGACATAAACTCACTTTGCACGACCTCTTTATGTGACAAATATTCTTCGTAGAAATTGAAAGTGGCTTCCAATGAATAGAAATCTGTTTTGGTACAAAATTCTGGAAGGATGTGTTGTAAGGATACAACTGTTTCCTTGTGAGATTCAAAGCGTTCCTTCAGTGAATTACAAAAATCATCAAGGTAAGGTACATAAACAGCTCGTAGATAGTATTCTTCTTCTGTGCTGTCAGGGACTTTGTTGCGGCCTGTTTGAAGGTGACAAACTCTTGGAATCTCTTCTTTAATGTCGAGCTTTGCAGCGATTTCCTTTACTTGAGCATACAGGGTTTAAGTTGCCATTAGCATTTACCCTTTGTTTCGATAGCAGATCTAAGACACTTGTAACATTTGCTATGGCTTGAGAGAAAGATCTATGTTTTTTTTTTGTTAAGATAGTTATCAGTAGCTATCAGAATAATTTCTCAGATAAGTTATGTGTAGTTAACAGCATCTGGCTCAAAACAAAAAGATTGACAAGAAATTGAAATTGACTGATAGAACTACTTCAAACATGTGCCTTAGGTGCTGAGTCGCTTGATTCTTCTTCTATTTTCAAAAGAGAGAGGAGGATTGGTTCTAAAATATCTTTAAATAAAAACACCGAGTCGTGCCTTTCCACCCATCGTGTTTCACATAGTAAAATAAGTTTCTTTTTTTCTATTTAGAACAACAGTCAGATATCATTGATTTCAGTTCTTTTGGCTGACGTATGAAAGAATCTGCAGACTTCTTTGATAAGGCCCATACAATATCTTATAGAAGGAATGTTACTTGCATCCGAGAAACACAAATTTAGACTATGTGAAGAACAATGGAGACAAGGCTAGTGGTAGTTTTTCTTTGACAGAAGCTTGTACCCCTCTGAAATGCCCTCTCATCGTGGCAGCACCATCGTATCCTTGACCTCTCATTTTCTTTAAGTCAAGCCCTAAAATTGACAAGGTCTCTACCACTGTGTTAGCTAAGCCTGCACCAGTAACGTCATAAACGGGGACAAAAGTTAGGAAATCTTCTCTAATTTTGTATTTTTGGTCTTCAACATACCGTACACAAAGAGAAAACTGTTCTATTTGGATAATGTCAGTGGTTTCATCTGCCAAGACGGTATAAAAAATAGACTTCCTGACATTTCTCACAATTTGAGATTGTATTAAATGACCAAACGTGTTAATGAGCTCGTTTTGAATAAAAGAACTCATGCACATGCTCCTCCCACCACTGTTCATTAATTGGTCTTTAAGGTAATTATCTCCACTGTGAGCTCTGTATCTCAGGAGTGATCGAAAATTTCAGCCATTTTTTTCTGGCTCTTCTAGACCTATTCGTCCACCATCACGATGACCTCTTACTGTTATTTGTTGCCTTCCGCAAAGTCTTATAGTTTGTATTATAGGTATTTACAGTATTTTTTTCAGTATTTTTCTGTTTTTTTCAATATGCAATCTTCTTTGAGCATTTACTTGATTAATAACACTCTGTTTTTTTGTAACAATGGATTTTGTGTTTTCAGCAATTAAGACTGATTTTTATGATATGTGCAAGTTTCATGTTTACGAAACATTTCCTTGACTTTTTCAAATTACTAAAAGCCTATGTTACTAATGCCCCTGTTACTTGGTGATCTCCTTTCCCTACATTTTTGGAGTGCACAAATATTACACAATATTTACAAAAAGATCCGGATTTTTCTTCAGAATAAGCTAACCACTCAAATTCTTCTAGCCATTTCATTTGAAAAGATTTAGTTTGGTTTGAACTTGAACTACTAAAAGTAGAAGGAAATTTGTATACAGGTTGAATTTCCAAACATTTTCTACTAGCAAAATTTTTTCTTCATTTGTTAACGAACGAACGGAATTGCTTTGACACTAGTTTCCAATATCATAGATATTTTTTTAATTGGTTAAAGTCTTCCGCAACTGGGGCTGGATCAACGGTACTTGTATTTGCAACACCAGAAGAAACATTGTTACTGGCACAGTCAACTTCAGCACTGTCACTAACAGGCCTATTTACACTCTGGTTTTTTGCAAAAAAGTTTTGAATAGAAGTTTTTCTCTTCATTATGAATGCAGTTGACTTAATAACACATTAAGATTCCAGAATAGCAAAATGCAGATGATCGCAGATAAACAGCTATGGAAAAAGCTCCTTAACTCAATAAGATGAGTTACAGATAAAACAACTTGACAAACAAGCAGAGAAAACGTTAACACACGAACTAACCGCATAAGAATGAACTAACTCCTATTGCCGGTCGCTGCTTATATAGGATCAGTTGGCGCGCTTGGCGATCTTCTGTAATATTCCAGAATCTTCAAACCTATTTGAGATTTCGACTCTTCACTCTTGCCAAATTTGGCGCCAAAGTTAAATTTTGCGAACAAAAAACGTTATTTAGTGAAATTTTTCTCGGTATGATATAGTTCAAAACAAGAATACGCCTTCATTATATGCCCATATTTTAAATTCACGGTACTCCTGATGTCATATATATTTGTTTTTGGAAGCTAAAAGTTAGGAAATTATTTCCGAGCAAATGCCAACCGAATAATAACTACTTATTACATTAAATTTGTTTCTGATTTCGGGGGGAGGGGGGGCTGGGCCCCCCCATATATACGCCCTTGGAGTGAATGAACATTTCAAAAGTTTGGTAGACTCCCAGTTAAATGGAAATGACAACTCATTCCCGAAAGAGAAAGTGTAATTTAATTAAGCAGTTGAAAAAACAAAACAGTTAAGTAGTTAAAGATTTACACAACAAACATACTACAAAATTAAATAGATTTTCAAATCATCAATAGCACGAATTCCAGCAAGAATTACAAACCTTGGACGGCTCTGGATTCACTTTTCTGGTATTTATTTCTGGATCGGTTTTCACAAGCCTACTCCACCATTCCATTTTGTTAACCTGTGGAAACAATGTTAAGACATGAGAGAAAAAATTGCAGAATAAAAACAAGTTTCTTTGATTAATTTCATTAATGCCATAAATATTAATTCTTACATATTTTTTTATGCATCCTAAAAGTGTACAAGTATGGAATGGAGGAAATATATCACTTTTGAAAAACAAGTTAGATTAAATTTAGCTGATACAATTTGTTAGTTTTTTTCTTACTGGTACACAGTGGTGAAATATGCGAAAAAGCTCGCCAAAAAGGGTTTTCAAAAAAATTATTGGTAAAGCAGTAAAATTTAATTATATTGATAGTCTAATACATTAAGCTACTTTTTGCGCACTTTTCGACATGTTCACGACATGCAAGTTGCCATGGCACTTCAGTAAATTTCTGAATTATTTTCAAAGCTGCAAGTGTTTCTAAATTCGTATCAAAGTTCTATATATATTATTCTTGTTCGATTTCATCTAGTGGCTTGTTTTCGATATGGAACTTAGTCAATAAGTTATGTGCAAACTTTTTATACTCTATTACTACGAAACAAACAGTTTAAAATAAATACTTGTTTTTTAAATGCAAAAGAATTTTTTATGTGTTCTAATAGAATCAGCGGAGGAAAAATTGTAGGATTCCAAGGAATTCTGGTATTATAAATAAAGCTTATATTTGTAGCTCTCTATTTAAAACAAATTTTTGTTGTTTTATTGCATTAGTAACTATACAAATTTTTCGATGCATGTTCTTTTACGGAAAACTTTGGTTGCACCATGATCAATTATTCGACGAGAATTGATACATTCTATAAAAATAATTGTTCTAAGAACAAATATTTTCTTTCTAAACTTTGCGTGGTTTTATACGTTTATAGTGAACTACTAGACTCCAAAAAAAGAAAACTAGTGAAGCTAATTTCTGATTACTAATCATCAAGTTGAATTTTTTTTTTTTTTTTTAAACATGCACCCTTAAAATGTGCCATTAAAAGCCTTTGAAGATAGCAATGAATGAATCATAGGAAGGGAAACTGAAGAAGAAAGAGAGAGCAGGCGAGAGAAAACGATGCAGAAAGAGTCTAATGCATTCTGCTCAAATGAAATGGTGAATAAAGAGGCACACTGAAATGTCAAAAATCTTGCTATTTGAGAGTCAAAAATAGATACAATATCGGAAGACAAGGCCTTACCACTACCGATTCTTTGCAGATTAAAAAAAAAAAAAAATCACTACAATATATGAAATAGTGGTCTCGAAGAAAGTTCCACTTAGTGCTCTAATTTTGAAGTCATAATAAAAGCTAAAAAGATGAGTAGTGCAGAAAATATTTCTGTAACTGAAGCTTCAGCATGAGTGGCTTTACAAGACTTGCTTAATCAAACTTTTAAACATCTGATTAAATCTCTATAAGAGGATTTTTTATTCTTCGAGGACGATATTAATATTTTTTAAAATTAGTAAATGAGATTTTGACAGTTCCTCTAAATAATTTGAATTCTTATTCCAGTAAATTAATTTTTTGCAGAATCGAGATGAACAACAGCACACTGCATTGTGGATTACCCACGGCCATCTTCTCAATATTGTAGACCAGTACGACTCCAGTTCGTTCAGGAATTGACACAAATTTGAAAAACAAGAAGCTGTAAATGTCACAAACTAGAAAAATGATTTGAATCTGACAGACATGAAAACTGGTGACAAAATTTTTAATTAGTCATAACAGCAAACGATATTCGAATATTCAACAAACCAAAGATGTAATTTGTGTCCAACCACAAGCAAACATAGCTGAAAGTTTTGTTTAAAGCAGTCATTGAAAATCCTCTACAGTTAGGACTGTCCACACCAGATCAGATTCTTCTAGTGCTTATTATATTTTCCATATAGACTTACACTATGTAAATCAGAAACGCAGGGGGGGGGGATGAGATTAAAAACAATGTTGAAATATTAAAAAAAATCCAAGATAAATTTAAATAGCAAATAGGTGGTTGATGAGCTGAACCACGAATGAAGGCAATACTGCATGAGCGAGAAGTTAGCTTATGCTATTTTATTCATTTTTCTACCTGATTATAGTGTTAATTGTCCATAAATCTCTTCATTAATTGAGAATTTCTTATTATTTATGTCTACCCAACATATCCTAAAGTTCTTAATACAAATGATTATATAATTTTAATATTTAACAAATTTGGCAAACTTTTCCGTATATTTCACCACTGTGCGATAGTACAAATGCTCAACCAGAATTTTCTTTTACTTACAGGGTGGTACAACCACTAATCAATTAGGATTTCACACCCTCCTTGAACTAATCTGTCCCCCCTCTAATCGCCCCACAATTGTTTTACTCTGTTCTCATATTCAATCCCCCATGTGTAACAAGCAGACTGATTGTTGATGAGTAAGCAAGAATACCAATTCCACAGGTGTTACAGAGGACTGAAGACCTACTTGAAAAGAGGAGAAAGCTATTTCCTATTTCTTCAGCCCTTGCTTTAAGAAGCCCATTCTGATTTCCTCCAGCACATAGTGGTCAAGCTTTTAATAATATCCTGATAATTGCATGATATTTATGCAACCCTTTGCATGAGTACGTATAAACAATGGAAAATAGAAGTTCTGAATGAGGAAAAAATCAAATTGTCTGAAAAGCTTTGCCACAGAAAATTTTCAATAGGTGAAACGACGTGCAATGAAACACCATCCGAAAAAAAATAAATAGTGGTTCACACTCAATTTCTGCATTGCAATGATGGAATGAAAAAAATTCAGATCATGGTTGCATATCTAGGGAATCACGAGGAACAAATCAAAAATTTTTTTTATGTGAAGGGAAAAATGCGTAACTCAAAATAAACTGAAAAACAAGAAAATTGCAGCAAGAGATGCAATGATTTTAAATAAATTTCTACTGTCATTAAAAAATACTTTTCAGACTATTAAAAGGTAGATACTGATAAAAGTGCAATGTTAATTTATATGAGCTTCTGGTTGTTTGTAGAGGGAAAAAAAAAATAAATAAATAAATAAAAAAAAAAAATAAAAGGAAGCCATGAAACGTTGATTGTATTAAGATTTTCTTGCACGAAGAAATTACCACTAATTAGGGTGTAAGAACATTCAGCCCTTTTGCCGAATATTCGGCAGGCGGAATATCTGCTTACCAATTCAGGATAATAATTTTTTTTAATGTGCTTTTAAATACACATTTAACAAAGAACATTGCAGAATTACATTTCAGTGCATTTATTATCGTAACATTTACACAATTTTAAATTGCATAGGTGTATTTATTATAGTTACATGTAATTTATCATTGTAAAGCCTGAAATCATGATGGAAGAACAATACTTTTCAGCATTTTCAAGAGAGAGTCTGTTTTGTTTGGTTTCGTACATGTATAATATCAACTAGGGATGTAGCAAATATTAAGTATGAGGCTTATTAGGCCCTTTCCCAAATATTCAGTCTGACCAAATGCTAAATAGATATTCGGCAGAATAAAATGTTTTAACTAATGTTTTAAATATATTTCATAAAGAATATTGCAGAATTACATTACGGTACATTTATTATAAAAATGATCTAACATTTATCCAATTTTAAGTTGCATAGTACGAAGTCTGTTACATATATATAACTAGATTCAGAAAATAAAAGGTCGCTATATATTGCTTGCAGGTGCTGAACGATATTTTCTTGCTAAATTTGCTTGGAAATTTTTTCGGATTTTTTTTCCACCAATTAAGTGGAAACTCCATCCTACATATTAGAAATTCTTTATCAAAATATGAATTTACTTCAAGTAATTTTAATTTATCCATTCAATTTTCTTCTGTATTTGTCATTGTCATGTTCTGCAAATGATGGCCTTTTTATTTCTTTGAAACACAATCTCAAAATGAAGGGAATTTCCCATCTCTTATTATTGGAATTAAGGTATTTAAAATATTACAAATATATATATAAAGATATTAACATTTTTTAAAATTACAAACAATAAAAAATCAGTTTTATTCAATCTGAAATTTTTCATTTAAAATTTAGAAAATGTTTTATTTACAAACAAAAGTGAAGTGTTTAAAAAAAATCTGGTATTTGGCCGCTGAATATTCGGTATTCGACCAAATCACTATTTGTTACATCCCTACTACTAACTCAAACACATACCAAACAAATAATGCTTACCTTTTCCATAGTAATTGCTATTGTCTTACTGTCCTCCATCACCCAACAGCACTCATCTATTTTAATAGTATTTTCTAATTCTCCATCAATGATAGGAGGGTGTCCTTTTAAACCTACTTTCAAATGCTAAAATAATAATAATAAATACATGAGATGTCAATATCTCTGTGGTAAAATCAAATAAATAATTTAAATAAAATGCAAGGCTCCTTCATAAGCAATTTTTTAAAGAAGTATAGAAAATCAGACTTAAAAGGCTGAATTGTTTCATCAAATATATTATTCGATCATGCAATATATTTTAATGGCAAGTGTCACAAAAAGCAAGATAAACATTACAGCACAAAATGAAACCAAGGAAAATTTACATCAATGTAAATGTCTCCAAAATCCACCATAAATTACATAGTGACTTCTCCTTTGATTATTTTCCTTTCAAATTTTTAAAATGCATTTTATTATATTAAAGCTAATTTAATAATTTTATTTGCTATCATTTAGTGATAATTACAGTATCAATCGTCTATAACATTTTCTCAGAGTTAAATTCTGTGAAAACTGGCAAGATGTCAATGTGCAATATTTTCATTTCTAATGCAGAGGAATTATTACAAAACAGCACTTTCACTTGATTCATTCAAATTAAAAATCTATCACATTTCATCTCCAGTTAATAAATAACCAAACAAAGCTTTTACAACAATGACATCTGAATTCACATTTCAAAATTAATAATTAAGAATAAAATAAATCTCATAATATTTTCTCAAATAATATATTAAGCAAAGTGATAAAATATATACAAATCTTCTATTCATATAATCAAAATTTTAAATAAAAAAATGGGACGAGTTATTTTTAAGATACCACATGTAAAAACTCTACGCTCATCATTTCTTTAGAGAGAAAAAACTTTCTAAGAACACAATGTGGGAAATTAAATCAGAACGAAGTTCATCTTAAAAATCATTTTCAGCAGAAATATTTTTATGACAAAGATGAATAAATTACAATACCTTTTTCTCTATGACTACAACAACATCTCTGGCTTTCACCTTAAAATTTGCTGGAATAGGAACTTTAAGCTAAAATTAAAACAAAACAGCATGTTAGA
This sequence comes from Araneus ventricosus, assembly GCA_013235015.1. NCBI lineage: Eukaryota > Metazoa > Arthropoda > Arachnida > Araneae > Araneidae > Araneus > Araneus ventricosus. The sequence continues at coordinate 36,057 of BGPR01013209.1, forward strand.
ATTACACACAACACAACTTAATTTCAATAACGAAATCTGTGAAGCACAAATTACTAAAATAATCACATTGAAATTGTGCAAATATTTACAGATGAAGCAAGTTGTATATCTAACGTTTCAAGATTTTACATATCAAGATCAAAAGCAGAATAGAATTATTTCACATCAAGATCTGTCTCTCGGTAATGCTCTGACGTCACCAACAATAAAAATGGCACCATAGCACTGCAAAATGTTAAACAGCATTGTATCATTGTTAGAGAACCTAAATTTCAGTAATTTTAAATTTAAAAGAGTAATTGTCCTTCTAATTTCAAATTTAATAGGTCTAAAATAGTGAAATAAAATTTTCTATCTATTGATATAAAATTTAACTCACTGTGATCAATAGTTCCTGAGAAATTTTTAATTATATTAATCATATATTTCAAATTAATTTCTGTTTTTTAATAGAAAGTAGTAAATAACATCAGTGATATAACAAGCACATGATATAGTTAGAATGAAGAAATATGTAAATAAAAAAAAATATTTCCTGTCATGAAACATGTTTATTTTATTTGTTTTCAATCAATGTTAAACATTTCCCTCGCACATATATCTATTTAAACACATCAAATTTGAAGGGAAATCTCTCGAATGAAGAGGCAATTTGCACCCATCATACCATGACGGGTGATTTTCTAGTTTTTAATATTATGTACAAGGGTTGGAAAGTTTATAGTAGGAACTTTGTTGTCTGCATGATACAAAACAGAACATGCATTTGCACCTACTACCAATAATAGCAACGACTTGGAAAAAATTCCCAATCGTGAAATGAATATCCCGCCTGTGGTAATCAAGAACTTTCCGGAATTCAAATTCCTAATGAAAAGACTGAATGAAACCAAGAACTTGAAATGCCGTGCTAAACCTGTTGGGGAATTTATGCATGTTTTCACAAACTCTTCAAAAGACCATCGTGATCTCACAGATTACCTGACTCAACAAAGTATCCAGTACTATGTTATTCCATCAAGAGCTAAAAAGCTGGTCAAGATTGCCATCAAAGGCCTCCCTGGCGATACCAAGACAGATGAAACTGAAGAAGGACTCACTAGTAAAGGCTTTAAAGTAGCAAAAGTCAACCAACTCCGCAGATTTCAAGACAAGAAGCCTCTGGATATTTTCCAAGTACATCTATTGAAATCGGACAATCTAAAAGATATCTACAATCTGGATAACCTGAACTACTTCACCGTGGCCCAGTACTTAGATCAGAAAAAAGCAACTTAAAAACTGTACATTAAGGATTTGTGCATCAGGAATTTTTAATTTAAAACAATAATTACATAGCAATTTCTATTGTCCAGATAAATAAGGTGTTACAATAAAAATTTTGGATAAATTTGAATAGTAAAACTAAAACTATTAAAACAAAGGAGAGAGCGCAACTATTGGGTTTTAATTTTAGCTCTTCTCGTTTTCAATTCTGTCACTATTTCTATTTAATTCCTCTATGGCAAATCTTGTGATAAATTGATGAACACTGTTGATTCACTTTCCAACACATTTACTTCTCCATTTGACACTGAGCACTTGCTACACTAATAGTCTACAAAACTTTCAATTATTTGCCACAGGTTCACAAACAGAGATACATTTTTCTGGGATTTCATCAAGGATAAGAACACCTAAAATCTGTTAGGAACTACATCTTGCAAACCATATTTTAACAATGTCATCTTTGTTTACAGTATAATAAACACCATTTTACACACATCAAGTATCTTTTTAATTAAATGTGGATACTGACAGTCTAAAGGGACCATTTGGAACATTTAATAACTTAAACTAACTGCAGATTCTTCTTGGAAGTATCAATAATTTTTCAGCAGCTCTCTTCTGGCTTTGGTGCATTTTTTGATGCTTTTTATTATTATTAGCAAATGTCAGTGATTATCAGCATTATTTCCCTCAGAGGATGAAGTAATGACTTGGCAACAAGCAGTGTTAATCTTCATAGAACACGATTGAAAATTCCTTGGCCAAATCCTATTTTTGGTTCTATTTAAAAAAGTGCTGTGTATGAACTGCATCCTATGTGTTAAGGGAAGTTTTTTGCCACTAAACAAAATGGGAACCTTACAACACAATCTGTGCTTCCATTGTCATCTATCCAAGCTCTTGTATCACATCTTCAATAACCTGGTTGCATCACTATATGCTCCTTTGTGATTACGGACACTGTGGCAATCAGCCCATTAACCCCATGCCTTACGTTTTTATTTAACCTCCTAATTACAAGCCACCACCCGTTTGATACCTTTTCTATTATTTCAATCTATTTAAGATGGTAAAGAAGACTTGAGACATTTAAGAGTGGCCAGGTGATTTTTGTATTTAAAATAAACTGTTGTGTTGACTTCATTGCGGATTTAAATAGGGTATGGGCACAAAAGAGCCGAAGGTATGACATGCGACTCCGACCAACCTATGACAGTGAAAGATGTAAATTCATGCCTGTTGATGCAATGCAAACTGTGAGGTGCAGTTTTAAAAATAACTTCAATTCCATTATAACTTAAGCAGCAAGCTTTGCTTTTTCAAATAAGGTGAAAAGCAGAATTATTATGGCATGATCTTGTAGTTCATTAACCATTGTATTCTCCACAGGAAGATGAGTGAAAACTGACTAAATTAATTTGACTTTGAAGATTAAAATCTTTGGCTGCACAAAAAGTTTATATTGCTGTTAGGTATGGTATAGTTAATTTATTATTTTTGGTCTACTATTGTATCAAATTCTCATTTTTTAAATTTATTCATGTGAGGAATAATAAATATTAAGTAATTATTGTTAAATAGTATAACATTCTTAAGTTGGTTATTGTGCAGTTTTTAAGTAACCAAATATTTGATAATTAAATCAGAAAATCTAAAAAGAATAATCTATTTTTATATGTATACTTGCTATTAAGCTGGCATAAAATAAGGCTTACAACAATAAGGTTAATTAAGGAAAAAACTGCACATTTCTATAGCATAAAGGTGTGTGAGATCATTGAAATAAACCTAAAGAAATGTCAGGCAAACACAAGATGAAGTTTCAATCAGTCAGATTTTTTAATTAACTTAGGATGAAATTAATTTAATTCAGGTACATCTGAAAAATACATTTTTGAAATTTAAAGGATATATATTTTTTGAAATAATTATATATCACAGTGTACAAGATAATATTATAACGCAGAATAATAAAATGCTTTAGTTTAGTAAAAAATATTAACTTCTAATGCATCTCTCAACATCTAAAAAATTTCTTCACAATTTTGTTACAGTTAATACAGAATGTACATAGAATAATATACATAATATCATGTGTACAAGGTGTACAGTATTGATTTATGGCTGGAATAAAAGTTAAAACAATAGTTTTACTTTGCACAAACACAAGAATTTTATTTCATTGTCTTTTCAACTGGCAGAGTCAAAAATCAAGATTGTGACTCCTAAGAAGTTAGCTTTCTTGTTTTCCAATTTCGGAATGTTAAGTTGTAGTAAGAATACAACTTCCACAGAAAGTTTAACTCTACATAAAAGCTGATTAAACCATGGAATGAACTTATCTATCAGCTGGATGTGTGTTGTATGACACAAGGATTTTATATTATTTTACAGGAAAAAAATAAGTTTCACTCTTTCATTTTATGTGCCAGCCATAATGCAGAGATTTATAAAATCTTAGAAGTCCCAATATTATTTTATGAGCATCCACTATAAAAAATTGAAACTATCATCAGAGATTTATAATAAATTTTGTACTAACCTCTATTTCAGGTAAAGTTTGTGTCCATTTATAATTTGGTAGATCACAGCCATTGCCAGCATTGGGCTTTAATTTGCCTTTATCAGCCTCATCTTCATCCTCTTCAAGTTTATTAGACTACAAAAATAAAATAAGAAATTAAATTAAAATAAACAAAATGCATATAGTTGGATAAAATCAAACAAAAGAAACAAACAAATACTGCTAAAAACTTACCAACCATTAAATTAACAGCATCTATATTATATAAAACGCTTATGCGTGGCACAAAAAAATGACCTTTATTTCTTTCTCCCCGTTGGCAACGATCAGTTTGTTTACCAATCTCAACCCTGACGCCAAGAATTTCGCTAACCGAGCTAATCGCTTACGGATTACAGGAGAAGTCGTTACTCTTTTTTGAATTTATTTATTTAAAATTAACTCTTTGCGAAGTTTTGAATAAAATTTGCGTAGAAGAGAGCAGCGTACAAGGGAATCCCTGGATGAAAGATTTCAGGGAAGATCGGCCAGAAAGCCGACGATAGGCTTAGGGAGTCATAGTCTTTTTTTGTGATACTAATTGTGTGCACTATTTACTATGTGAAAAAATAAAAATTACAGAATAAAGACCAGAAAACTAATTATACATCAGAAAAGTTCTCTTGCACACTGCTCTCAGACAATGATTAAAGTTGCATACTGTTTGCAACGTATATATATAGAGAGATTAGATTTTTTTGCCACCGTGTTTGTACGGACTGTTTTAGCACATATATATTTTCACTGGAAGAGAATTACCACATGCTGCTAATGGTGAATGATAATGTTGCATACTTTTTGCTTTTCTGTGTGATATTTCATAAAAAAGAGTGCATATTTAAAATTTTGCTTAAAAAAGCAAGGATTTTTGAAATTTTTGAGAAAAAAGCTATCTTATCAATTATAAAAGGCTAAAAGTAAATAATGATTATGGGTTTTAAATTTGAATAGTTAATATGAACATGTTGCAAGCCACTATTTTCTTTAAACTGTCCTTTTTTAGCTAAAAGGTTCCAAGATGGTTTACATCTTTCTACGACAAGATACAATCAAGAATTTTCTGAGATTTAAAACACAAATGACTGCACTAAGAAACACACTATATTTTTCTTGACTAAATAATTGTTGAAATAATCATGTATACATGTGGGAAAGCTTTTTTGAATTACACTCCATTGCAAAGAGGGCATATTTGAAATTTTGGTAGAAAAAGCAATTTTTAAAAATTTATTTTGAAGATTTGGAAAAGGCTATCTTATCAGTTTTGAACTTAAAATTTTAGTGGAATGAAGTTATGTTGAAATAAACTTTTGAATAAATACTCAAAAGTGTATGCCAAGAAGTTTTAAATTTCTGATTGATGAAAATAATTTTGATTTTTAATCATCTTTGGATGATAAATATTACCTTTCAAATTTCTTTCTAGCATTTACATATATATCTGTGCTACCAGAAGATTTTAATTGTAGAAACTGATGAAAAATTAATTTTAGGAGTTCGTGCAATTTCAAATAATTTAAATTTACTTTTATTTATTAATGTACTTATAATTTCCTAATACTAGCAGAAATGGATAACTACGGCAAGCGTGTGAAGCGAGCTGTTTTCACATAGTGATCCCGAAAGAATCACGTGATTCTTTGGTGTCGGTGAGCGGAGCGAGGAGGGGGTGTTATATATATATATAAAGATTTTATAACAACCGTGCTAGGACACCCAGTGTCTTCATGTAGCGAGCGAAGCGAGCAGGGTTTACGTAGCAAGCCCCGGAGGATTGCAGCGCAATCCTCCTGGGGGTTGGTGAGCTTTAGCGAGCAGGGGGCAGAGCCCCCTAGTTAAAAATTAATGCATTATTTTATTTAACTTAAGTCAGCTCCAATGGAATATCAATTTTATGTGTCAGAGAATTTGTTAATTCTAACTGAGGAATGGCATTCTTAGTATCAATCAATAAATCAAATGGCACCTTTTCTCACTTTTATTTATTTAAATAAAGAACATAAGAAAATAAAACACAAAAAAAAAATAATAATGCCACTAACATTAAATTCTGAGCTTTTCTAAGTAAAAATTGTCTAATTGAGGAAAGCAGTCAGTGGCGAATATAGGGCTCGCGCCCCCCCCCCGGAGGTCATAAAAACTTTGTATTGTCATGATGAATGTCAAACCTCAAGGCTAAAGTAAACCAAAACACTTTAACTTTACTCACCTGACAATAAGAATCATAAAAAACAATACAATACTTTCGATAATTTAATAAAAATTACGATGAAATAACTAGCCAAAAAGTGTCTTCGACCGCGTCAAAGCTACAAGTACAAGTAGAATGTCTACAAAATTAGGAAAATTTTCGAGCCAGAAAGTAATGTCGAAATGCTTTTATTATTTTTTAAATAGAAGTAAGTTAAGAAAAAACAGTTGTAATGATGTTAAATAAAATCCAGAATTCTGGCTTGGCTCTTGGGGGGGGGGGGGGGGGGCGGCCCGACAGCCCCCCCGGGATTCGCCACTGAAAGCAGTTATAAGAATATAAGTGGATTTCATAA
>BGPR01013210.1:0-42431 GCA_013235015.1 Araneus ventricosus
TCTCATTTGTCCAGAAGAAGACAAAAAGGGGTCGGAGGTCAATAATAATCTATTAATAATATCGATATATTGATAATATAGCATCCTTCAAATATTCAGCAAGTCGTATAGATGTGCGGTCAAGCAAGATCTCGGAGATTAATTTCAATAGAAGTTTGTGTAACTTGGTAACTATTTTTGCTGGGATAACACTCTTTTTGTATTAAAGAGTAGCAGAGATATATTGACTTAACACTTGATCGTGCTATTTCGTATTGATTTCCTGTTAAACCAGCTTCCACAAAAATTGAAAGGGACTCTACTGGAGTTAGCTTTTCTGTTTTATTTTGTAAAGTATGAAATGTTTTTATGTATTTTGTTGCAAGGCTTGGATTTGAAGTAATGTCTTTAATAATTTTGGAAGTATCGATTTTGTTAGCAGCAAAAGTCAGTTGTTTGGCTGGCACTTCAGTTCTTAACTTCCATGTCCTTCCCTTTTTGGTGCGAGCACATGCTTCTTGAAATGGATGACCAGATGGAAGAACCAGAACACATAAATTCTGAATTTTCAGACGAAATGAAAGTAATAGATCAATCAAGCCATTCCTTGTTGCTCTTTAAAACTAACTCTTCTTTTTTATGTGCCGCTATCCACTTTATTTGAAGCTGAACCTTAAAATACGAGAATTTAATGTTTAAATCTGCTTCGTTACCGTTCAGAGTAATTTAATATATTAAAAAGCTTTCCTTCGAGGTATATCAATCTCATGTCGAATTCTTTTTTGGGGACATTCTTTCATAAAACTATATGGATATTTTCTCTTCAAAACTTTCATAATTGATGCTAAAGGAAATGCTTATTAATAAACGTCACGCTTTAAAAAATTCAAAATATCTTGTAACGCTATTTGCTTGTTATCATGGTAGGTTAGAGGTATTTTAAACTTTCTAAATAATTTAGATTTGTTACTGAAGGCAAGCACGTAAATATCTACATTAAGAGAATTTACAATTTACATATACAGTCCTCCACATACTTATTCACAATTCAAAATATGCATATTCAAAATAAATATTATAAAAATGTCCCAAACTCTTCTTCAATGTATTCAAAAATATTAATAAAATAAATTAACATAATTCCAAATGATTACCTCCACAAGGGATCAATTCTATTGTTTGAAGTAATAAATATCAAACTGCATCATAAGACCTATTAGCTAACTATTAGCGATCTCGATTTCTAAAAAAATGATGTTCGCATTCTCGCAGATATTTTCCATAAAAAACAACAGCGAGTTCTGATTAAGTCTTCTATGGCGGGAATTTTGTTTGTTTAGCTACAAGATAGTCATCTACATTCATCTGGTTATATTATATTTCCATTTTCAAAATACTTTTATTATAAATATTTTTTACATTCTTAAACTGGTGTAGTACGGAAGTTTGCAGACGAGAGTGTCTTTTCAAGTTTCGTCTTCAACTTCTGGGGGTTTACAGGGGAGAATGTAGATCACAGAAACCTTCTTGACAAATTTTTATTGTCGAATTTTATAAAATATACTTTAATCAACTGAAATAGTATAAAACGCTATTTCATTATTTTCAACCACTATAAACAAAAAGTGTAACTACAAATCCATCCGTGGCAAATACTTTTCCACCTTCTTTCTTAGAGATTTAGGCTTTCTTTTGGTACAAAAATTTAAACTTGGAAAGGCTTTGAAGTATAATTAAATCCTTAATGTTTCTAAAAATTATTTAAAAATTGAAAAAAATTCTTATAAGTTTTAATTGTCTCACATTTACACAAAATTTTACCAAAAATGTATAACAAATGAATAAAATTTAAAGAATAAGAGATCTAATAAAATAAAGATAAGACCAAGAATAAAATCCAATACAAAATACTGAAATGAAACTGCGCTTTCTAACCTGATTGAAAACTCAAAAACAGATCTTGAAAAGCCTGAGATCATAAAAAAAACCGTAAGCATTAATTTCTAACTTGCAACAACTAATGCAAATAATATACTTTAAATGCAAATATACCAAAATATAAGAAAATGTAAAAAATATACTGAAAGTAGATATTACGACTAATAACTTAACTTAAGTATATTTAATCATCTTAAAAATATTTACAAGAATTTGCATTTTGTCCAGTTTTTTTCATGCAAATACCCTACTGTGCGACGGTTAATTCTGCATTTTCTTCGATGTAAATTTGCATGTTGTAAATGAAATTATAGCAGATTTAACTATTGATTGTGTGTTTCCGTCAGCTGCAAAGAGAAATCTAAAATTTCGTAACATATCTTTCGGGCCTTTGGAGCTCATCAGGATCGGAAATTTGGTTTTTATCGGTATAATTTTTATGGCTGAAAAAAATCGTAAGTAAACCAAGTTTTCTCCACCAAACTAAATCAAATTAGCACTCAAAACCAAATTAAATGTGAAACAAAAATGTCGCATGTCTCCAGACAAAAGTCCGGCCCATGTCCCTGAGCCTGATACCATTACGGTAACTGAACTAGTTGGATGGACAAGGGAGGTCGCATGTCTCCGACGAGATACTGAAAATTCTGCAAAGTATCGCAAAGTAGTATTAATCTTCCTTTTAATAATCTCAGACACAAAAAGAACATTTCAAATACAAAAAGAACATTTCGAAATTCCTACAGAAGGATATTGAATTTGACAAAACCTGCCAATAATCCGTATGTAAAGTGTACCTGCAAATAACGTTTTATCCGTCTAGGTACAGTGCACCTGCAAATAACGTTTGATCCGTAGGTACAATATACCTGAAAATAACGTTTTATTCAAATGTACAGTACCTGCAAGTAATCACTTCCTTTTTTTTCTTTTCTAAACGGTTCAAAGATAGTATAAACGTATTAAAGAATAACATCTGTCACAACACGAATCTTGAAATAATTACTTTTAAGTGAATTGGTATTAATAGCATTGAATTTGTAATAATCAAAGTTGTTTATTAAAATTTCGATTACATGTCTTTTCATTTATTCGTCGTGTTATCTCAGTCCCTAAACGGTGCTTTATTGTATATGAAAATTATAATACAATCACGCATCCGATCTTTCAGAGTATTTCGACAAAGTCCAGTTTTATATGATTTAAAGCGAATACTTTGCTTACTTTTTTATACTTTAAAGCGAATAAAATTTTAAATATATAGGAAAATAATAGCAGTCAAATGAGCTGCATCAGTTTAATTCGGAATATATTAAGAAAAAGGATGTGACGTCACAGCACGATGTGATGTGAGACAAAGCGTGTTTGATGACATTTGCATGTGATGTTTGTCATGTTATGGTGACGTCACGTGAATTGACTTCACTTTGGAATCAAACATTTAATAAAGAATATTTCAGTCTCTCGTATATATCAGATATAGAGACATTTTTAATGGATTTCAGCGATAAAACCATATTAAAAATTATGTTAAGTTTCTACTTATAACAAGGTATTGAAAAAAATATTGGTAATTTCTATAAGACTCGAATAATATTTTTGCACAAATTGTTATCTTTATATTTAAATTAAAACTTAAGAAAAACGAACAACGCAGTATTCAAGCAAATACATTAAATGACAAAGCATTCCTCACTTAACTGAATTTACAATTTTTAATTTCTACATTCGAAATTGGATCGAAAATATCCAAATAAAAGGAAAAATACAAGGCTCGTTGATATTTTTTGCTCGCACATTTTTCTTTCAGTCCTTTTACTTATTTAATCTGAACGAATCCACTAATCGTACACTGGAAGTTCGTAGATGAATCAAAATTAATTTTACTTTTATGCCATCAATTCATCTTTATTTGTATTTGTGATTATTATTTTTCTTATTTCAGTCAGTGGCGTAGCGAGGATAAGTGGTGCCCGGGGGAAAATCTGAGTTTTCGCTCCCATGCTTCGTCAGTGGAAAAGTTATTATCAGAGTAAATGGTGATAATAATTTTTCGCTCCCTAATCATTTTGCTTAAAAAGAGTGACATAATCGTAACAATGTTTTATCTCCATGGCGCCTCTTAAGACTACTACTCGGGGCATCTATACCCTCCCCCCCCTTGCCACAGGTCGCTACACCACTGACTTCAGTATGCTTTTCTCGTACGAAATTGGTTTTAAAAGTAATTTAGAGCCCCATCAGAATCGTTACTAGGAATTTGTGCTGCCCTGGCCCAACAAAGATATATATCCCAAATAAAATTATTGACAGAAAAAATAATAGTCACCTGTTCTCAGATTAACTCCTTATAATTTTGCAAACAGAAAAATAGAACCAGTGTAGTAAATTTTTAAGTGCGTGGTACAGCCCAATTGACCCAGTGGAAAAGAGGGTCCAGAGCGCAAAGGCGGCGACTCGGGAGGGGCAGTCTACCCACTTTTTGCGGAAAAATTTAAATTTTTATTTCATTTTAGCTGTCTAAAACTAGGAATTATATGAAAAAACAATAGTGTCCAGGAAAGCTAGCTAAATTTTCAAATTTTGTTATCTATCTCCTATGCTCCGTGGTACATTTAGGTGTCTATATATTTTTGCCCCCCCCCCCACTTTTGCCATCCAATTGCGGCCACTGCCCGAGCATGCGACTGTTTGAACGCCAGCGACATATTCAACGAAGACCCATATACACGGCGGAAATGGTGCTCCTCGATACCAAAGTCGAAATTCGGGCACCATGAGACCATTCTATTCTCTTCAATTAGAATTTGAAGCCGGTTTCCTCCCTATAGAAATTAATGAATGGTTTTTTCGGCGTCTAAAAACCGTTGAACAATGCATGTTAGGCATCTATTTGTGAACATTCAATTTTGGTAAATCTGCTCTTATCCATGAATCCAAAATAGCCGTTTAAAACCAGAACCATTTATTAGCAACGAGATCTTTTTGAATATCAACAACTGTTAAAAATTTGACCTAGAAAAGCAATTGCTAATTAATTTGAATGAAATAATTAGCCAATCACTTTTCAGAATTTTGGAACTAAGCCAATAAATAAGCATAAACGTCATTTGATGTTCAACGGAAAACTATTGTTTTTGCATTCATTTAAGTTCACTTTGATTAGAAATAGGGGGGAAAAAATTAAAAACACTAAAAAAACCCCTGAAATTTGAAAAGAAAAACTAGCTCAAACTTCCCCAAAAATACATTAAATTTTTCAAGTTAGCATTAAAAGGTAATCACTCACGGGTTTGAAATAAACTACTCTGGTTAAGCCCAGAAAAGCGAAAAATATTTCTGAGAGACGATTCACGAGCAAAACGAATGACGATAACTTTTGAAAATCAAATCAATTTAGAAAGAAATCTTGAAATCTCATTTTCGGTTCGCGCAGAAAGACTGGGAGAGAGAGAGAGAGATAAATTACATTCGAATCGAAACGCATCAAATTCCCCGGAAAATATTTCCCCCATTCCTCGTTTTTTAATTACATTTTGTGTTTATCAATAAAATTTAATTTCGGCGGCATCTTTTCCCCAGAAATCCATCAGCGTCGAAAACGAACGTTGCAGCAAAGCCTCACAGTTTGCACACACAGAGAATTCCAAAACTTGAGGCTCCACCAAACGACGAATTGCGCTGTTGCCATACCAACGCTGAGAAACTAACAGATTGGGAGAAAAGAGTGGCAGAAAAGTTGTTTGTGTCGTTCTTTCCTCCTCTCTTCACTTCATTTTCAGATATACAGTTATTAGGCGTTCTTCTTCTTCGAACGATGTCGTCTGCGCATTATATTAGTTGCGAAAAATTCTTTTTAACAATTTTCCCTCTCCCCGTTCGCCAATTAAATTAAATACGACTAAAATTAGATTTAATTACAAAACGACTGCTGGTTCTCATCGCCATTAATTAAACTAATATCTCTCTTTCACGGCGAGAAGGTAGTTGGCGCGCTATCGGATTATTGGCTCGCGCTCGAGCTTATTACCGGGAGCGCCCTCTATCGGGAAGTGTGAAACAACAAAACTTCGTTTAATTAACGCCGCCATGTTGCGAGGCAATTAAACTGGTATTACTCGTTGGATTAAATTAAACTTAATTATACAGGAGCCCGCAAAGGCAAATTACGTTTGGGCTGGAATCAATCTCGACTCGTTAATAATTAATAACGAAATAAGATTGGACCGGCGAAAGAGTTTGCGGAACAAATGTAATGATCTTCGCAGCGAATACGCAGTCGTTCGGGAAGAACTCACTTCTATCGGAAAGGGTTGGGCAGAGTTTTAAGCCTAGGAATTAGGCCTGCAAATCAAAGCCTGAGACTGCCTGCCTTTATCCGTCATTTCGCTCGCAGGATGGCCGTGTTGTGTTTAAGACATTCTGGCTCTTTCGAATTCGCGACCCCTTTAAGGTCAGGTCCCTAAAAGATGTAGATTATGTATATGTATAAATGTCTTGATGACCTTTAAAGAAAAGGTGAGAGATAAGAACTCATTATCAAATTTGGTAATTAGGACTAATTAATAGACAAAGATATCTATTATTAAATGAATGCTGCACGAATGCCTAATAAACGAAGTTCATGAGTTTTAACACATCAAAACTACGTAAACTTACGGTTTTTAAGTGCAAGGGCAGTCCAGAATTCTTAATTATGTAGAGTACCGCCCGATACTTGGAATCCTGCACCCCTCCCTTTCTCATAGTATTCAAATTAAAATTTTGAAACAAGATTTAAATAAGATAAATTTATATACAGCCGCATAAAGAAAATGGCGAGTTGCACCGTGGCTCAGTTGGTATAGCATTGAACAGTAAATCTGTTTCTTGCTGTAGTTTAATCCAAGGACTGATATTTCAATTCAAAATGCTATTTTTGTTCTAAGCAATTCTTTTCTTTAAAATTCTCGCTACATGTTCTGGAATATTCCTGAAACATGAAAGTGCTAAGACTCACAAGTTGTGGACAAGTTCTCTGTTTCTTATGTTACGAGTTGCGTCGGCTAATAAATATACTTTTTTGTTAAATCGTATTCTTCAATTCTTTTCAACTTCATGACAATAGTTTCTGCTGTGAGGGACGTTTCTTCGTTCTTTAGACATCTGATGAAGAATTAAAAACTCTCGGAATGTAGAGACCTCCCTCGGACAATAATGAGGGTGAAGAGCGTTTCCGGAGAGGAATGATAAGTTTGGAAATGGTAAAATTTATTATAATGAAGAAAGATCTGCATCACGAATTCGAAACGCTTTATGGGATATAATTTAAGGTGGGTTTTTGAGAAAAATAGAGGTAACTATCAGCTCTCGAAAATGATCGTGTCGTGCTCAACATAGCACGTTTTTGTTAATGGAGTAAATTCATATGATGTTAGAGTCTCATGATAAATCTAATTGAGCATGTCATCTAACGTCGAATAGCATTTTACAGTATGCCTGTGCTGTGCTATACTTCTATTTATCTTCCTGCAAGATGAGCAATGGTTCCCAAAAATAGATTAGCGCGGTGTATTTTATGACTATCACGTCATTATGAATTGGCTGAACTGAAGAAATTTAATTATTCAAATGTGCAACATGCGTTAAAAATCTACACATCTTCTTTTAGTTGCTGGAAAGTTGTTATTAAGATGGCGCGAAGACACGTCTACTTCTGAGGAGCTTAAACATCATGAGTTTTAATAGTTCCTTAGGTTTTTCATATAAAAAAATTAGTACCTCATTTGAGCAAGAATTCCACTGTAATGCTTCCATAGCAGGGCAATGTGAGAAAGTTTATCAACTATTAGTCTCATATTCAGAGTGGCTGGAAATTTCCTACAATCGAGACTCGAACCTGTATTTCATCTCTTCGTTGTACAAAATTCTGTCACTCAGTCACAGAATGCGAGCTCATGAAGCTTGTTTAATTTCTTTCAAAGACAGTAAACACTTTTTACGGCTTCAAGTTTTGTCCTTGGGTGTTGGAATGAACCAAGTTACATTCCAGAAACCAATAAATAGCATTTGGAAGGAGACTTCTTCAGCTAGGGATTCCGACACTAAGTGGGCCGCAAAAATACTGACAGCGTCTAGAACTGTCAGATTCTAAAATATTAATACGCAAAAAAAAATTAAGAAAGCAATATTGAGAAATATTCCGTTAAGATTTTGAAAATAAGTTTATTTTCTTAAATTTTCCGTTTTTAAATCATTAACTAATGTACCTTTCTCTTACTTTGTTTTTTCTTTCTGTGTACTTTGGATTGCGGGAAGTTTTTTTGCATAGATAACAGGATTTTAGCAAACGAAATAGGGCTGCAGGTGGAAAAAGTGAAAAAAAAATTTTTGATCTAGGAACAGAATTTTCAATCAATGAATCTCGATCAAAAATGAAGTAGTGTAAAAGAACGTTGAAGTCATGAAATATGTTACTGTTCATGATTCTACGAATTTCTGAGGTGACAGAAAACAAAAAATAATCAAGGAAACCATTTCTTATATAAAATATTCCATAAATATTTACCAAATAAAAGACTGAGATTAAAATTTCTTGAATATATATATATATATGTAACAATCTCGCTTAATTTTATTCCAAATTCTAATATTATATTTTTAAAATCTTAATGTATTCCAAAATCACTTTTCTAAAACTCCATTTTCGTTCTTTCCCGCGCTGGAGGTATATTAAATCTCTCATTTTGGCATATTTATTACTAAAAGAATACTTAATTGCTTTCACGTGCCGACAGAAAATCATGACGGCGTCTCTTTGGCACCAAACTTTTTTCCCTGAAACGCCTACGTAACTTATTAAAAATACACAATATTCCCTTCACTTTGATCACGTGTCCATATGTTATTCCTTATCCGAGAGAATACAGGGATTTTTCTGAGCAGTTTCGCTTGTAACCTAATCAGATATGCACGTATCCACCACTCTCCTACAGATAATAAAAAGAAATTAGTTAATTACTCGGCCTATGTTTATTTTCAACGACTACAATAGCGAAGACATTTCATATATATTATGCAGATATATTATATATATATTTTAAATGAGGGTTTAATAGGTGTATATGATCAAAATGTTATTTGAGATTTAATGGTATATATATATGTGATATTTTAATTTTTTAACTTTCCTAAATAATCTTAACGATACCTCATTTTAAATACTTCCACTTTCATCATAATTAACGCACTACAACTTTCTTTTCAAATCACGAGTTTCTGATGGGGAATTCCCTTTCCTGGGTACTTAAGCGTTCTGCGCATTCATTTCTGCCCTTTTTCACGCCAGCATGTAAGCTTTCAACAACACCGCGCCGCTCGGGCGTAAACTTCTAAATACTGGTCATGGAGCTACGTAAAAATTAAGTGCTTTATCTATGAAGAAATAACGCAATCCCTGAATAAAAGAAGATTTAAGCAAAAATGGTCTCTTCTATGATCAAAATGGACTGCCTTTCACCTTTTTAAAGCCTGATCTTATATATATATATATATATCATTTACATTTTAAAATTTAAATATTTAAACTTAACTTTTGCTCTTACTATCTATAGTATTTTCAATTTTTTAGATTTTATTTTAGACTGGCAGTACGCGCATGGCGTTGACCGTGGCATAATGACTTCAACAAATTAAAAAAAGCCCAAAGTTTTGAAAGCGAAATCAAAACATATATATATATATATATATATCAGGAACTTTTTTTAACTAAAGATATCAACATATATGCGCGACTATCAAACGTATAAAACAAATAAATCAAATGATTCTTGGATAAGTAAAATGAAGTAATTAAGATTAGCTGACGCAATAAAATGAAAGACAGCATGACGTGACTTTCGCTAGATACCGCCAGCCAATCGGATAGTTGAAATGCATTCTGGGAACTCAGAGTAACCTGGGGTCGGACAAAATCTTTTTCGATTCGGATATGTGAGAGAAAATGTTTTGAATTGAGCAATAAAAAAATTCATAGAAAATCAGAGAAAAAAAGATATTTTAACTTTTCTTGTTCTAGAACAGGAATAAATATCCCGGTTTATATCTAAAAAAATTGAAAATGATAGCGTTATTAGAACGTCGGATGCAAGGAAATAAGGATTTAAAGCTAAAAATATAAATGAAAAGTGACTATTATTTAAAAATTTCTCAAAATTCAGTAAATTATATTAAAAATTGAAAACAAACTTCATTAGAACAAAAATTGTTTGTTCTATCCGATGGTGCATTGATTGTTTTTCAACGATCATTAGAAAAGATACTATAGCCGTAAACGTGCCAAAAATGACCCAAAACCTCACAAAACATTAAATAAAAAAATTCTAGAATTCTCTATTCTAAAATTCTGGCTTCGAGGTGCATTGAGTCACTATTACAACTGCCTGTGTGCCAAATTTCATGGTTCTAAGTGCGATATATATATATAAAACGGAATACGTAATTATATAATAAAACGGAAAACGAGGAATAAAGGAAAGAATTTATGGAAGGAATATCATAGAATATTGCTTGTCAGGGGAAGAAATATCAAAGTGCTCAAAACGGCGTTTTTTCTGTTAAACGGCACTCAAAGTATCATTAAAAACAGGCCGCATTATCCCCTCAAGAATACTGATCTTAAAGATAGAAGAATTCTAGATTAATAACAAAGAAATATGTTCAAAAAAGTCACGAATGGGAACGTTCAAGGAACCTCGCTCCATAACATACCAAAGAGATCGCGGTCTAATATTATGCGCCATCTTAGAAACCGCACTAATTCGAGACAATTAAATAACAGTAAATGAGAACTACCTTCTATCTTTCTAATCCATACTGTTTATAGCCAAAAGACGAAATAAAAAAAAATAAGCATACACCGGCAAAAACCAAAAAGAATAATGAGGCAAGGTGGTTGGGAAAAAAATCATAATTGAAAGGAAACGAATTCCTAACGTCTTTCAGAGGTAAATTCGATTTGCCCGCGGAATTATGGCGAGAAATCTCATTTTTGTCATGAGTCGGCTTTGTTTGAATTAGCAGAGTGTCCCTCTACCAAAAGGATCAATGAAACAATATTTGTTGTTTGTTTTGCCGCCTTTCCTAATGAAGTTATGCTGTTTAATAAAAGCACCCCGAATCGGTGCTTTTAGAGCCAGAAAAAGGGACGATTTTCGCATTTAGCGAATCCCTCAAGGTGCAGGAGGTTGCTGAGCTAAACACTTTCCGTTATTGTGTCGATTTTAATTAAACTTCTCTTGGCGTTAAATTGAATTATTTCTGATTAATTTCTTTACCTTGTTATGGAAATGAAGACGGGGGATGGAGCGAATTGATTGTTTATCCATATTTCGTTTGGCGAGTTATTTGATTGTTTGATCATATAGTTATTACATTTCAATTTCACTCGGTAAGAATATTTGAATTATTACCATTTCCAAAATGAGTGCATTCTTTATTTAAATGTAAATGGATTTTAGAGAAGGAAAAATCTTAACTGTGTTGAATTTAATTATTTTATGGCCTCGTTGTGTTTTATTGGCTTTATTTTACTCTGAGAAGAAATTTCGGAACAATATTATTCCTTCCTCTTATGTACATTATTTAATAACGTTTATTGATATGCATCTTAAAACACGAACCAGCATAATGAAAACAGTTCTTGAGATCAATCAGAATAATTGTAAATGCTTTGTCATAGAATCTATGCGTGTTTGAATTATGTTAGGAAATATGTTAATAATTTTAAAATTTCGTTTCAGACTTTTCAACCTTAAATGCTATGCATGGCAAGTGAAGATCCAAATTCAGAGGAGAAGTTGGCTATCTCGGGGCTTAAGAAAAATTAGTAGCGCCCTTAGACAATCCAAGTTACGGGACCTCCATTTCCCCTCCGAAAATTCCAAAAACAGATATTTTTTATCGATTTTTAATTTAATATCTATATAAGCTGTGTTTAAGTAACAAATATTACGACAAACTGAAATAACAAAACATTTAAATGCGGCCGCCTTCAAGAGAGTTGATTTCAGTACCTCGCCTATAAAAAACTAGCTGATGCTCTCGACTTCGTCCGCGTAGTGATACACTATTAGTATAGTAAACGAAGGGTTTTAAAAAAACAAAAAATAATATACTTTTGAAAATTGGTATACATGTTTGTGAGGAGCTTATGAAAGTCCCCGGTCCTGGGGGGTGAGCTGGCGGCGCCATCTTGGATTTAATTCTCCTTTTTTTTAAATTTTTCTTGAATATCTCGAAAACTATTCAAATTTCAAATTACATTGTTATTTAACAAATTAAAGAGCATAAAATTCTCTACTAACATATACTTTTATTCTTCTTCCAGCTTTAATAGTCTTGGAGATAATGGGTCTCAAAGATTGCCGCCATCTTGGATTTCCTCTCCCTTTTTCAGTTTTCCTTGAATATCTCGAAAACCATTTAATATTCAAGTTACAAGTGATTTAACAAATTAAATAGCGTGCGATTCCCTACAGATAGGTACTTTGATTTTTCTTCAGGCTTTTGCCCCCTTTAGTAGTTTTTGAGATAATTGGTCTCAAAACGGATGAATTTGTAAAAAATCTTAATTGATAGTACAATAAACGAAGGGTTTGAAGAAAAAAAAATCATATAGTTTTAAAAATTGGTAAAAATGTTCTAGAGGGTCTCTTGTTGAACATAGTAAAAGTCCCCGATATGGGGGGGGGGGGGGGAGATCGCTCCGCCATCTTTGATTTCATCCCCCATATACCCCCTTTTTTAGTTTTTCTAAATATCTCGAAAACTATTCAATTTTCAAATTACAATTGATTTCACAAATTAAGGAGAGTAAATTCTCTACAAATGCATACTTTTATTTTTCATTTAGCTTTAATAGTTTCAGAAATAAGGGATATCAAAGTCTTCCCCCATCTTGGATTTCATGACCGTTTTTTAGTTGTTTTTTTTTTAATATCTCAAACTATATTAAATTTTCACATTATATATCAGAATCAAGTTGAAGAACGTAAAATTCCCTACAAATATGCGATCTTGTTTTTTTTTAGGTTTCATAGTTTTTGTGATAATGGGTCTCAGAGTTTGTCGCCATCTTGGATTTTGCCCCCTTTTTTGTTTTTTAAAAAAATATCTCTAGAATTATTCAATTTTCAATTATATGTAACACATCAAATTAAAAACGATGAAATTCTCTAATAATACTTAGCTTAATTTTTTTAGCTTTAGTTTTTATAGTTTTCGAGATAATTAGTCTTAAATATCGCTACAATCTAGGATTTCGTCCTCCTGTCTTAGTTTTTCTTGAATGTCTCAAAAAATATTAAATTTTAAATTATATAAGATACAGAAAATTAAAGAGCGTAAAATTCCCTACAATTACCTCCTTGTATTTTTCTTCTAGCTTTAATAGTTTTCGACAAGATTTGTCTGAAATAGATGAATTTGTAAAAAACTCGTAGTTCAGGATTTTCTCCCACGGTAAACAGGTCAACAAAGGGTTTCAAGAAAAACAATAAATCATATAGCTTTGTCAATTGGTAGAAATGTTCTTGAGGGGTTTATGATTACATACTAAAAGTTCCCGGTCCTGGGAGGTGAACTCGCGCCGCCATCTTGGATTTCATCCATCTTTTTTAGTTTTTCTTAAATATCTCGAAAACTATTCAATTTTCAAATTACATGTGATTTAACAAATTAAAGAACGTAAAATTCTCTACAAATACATACTTAGTTTTCTTCCAGCTTTAATAGTTTTGGAGATAATGGGTCTCAAAGTTTATCGCCATCTTGGATTTCATCCCCCTTTTTTTAGTTTCTCCTGAATATTTATAAATCTATTCAATTTTCAAATTTTATATAATCAGCAAATTAAAAAGCGTAAAATTCCCTATAAATACATTCTTTTATTTTTGTTTTAGCTTTGATAGTTTCTGAGATAATTTGTCTCAAAATTTGCCGCCATCTTGTATTTTATCCCCCTTTTTTAAATTTTTCTTCAATATCTCGAAAACTGTTTGATTTTCAAATTACATGTAATACAAAAAATTAATGATCGTAAAATTCCCAACAAATGCATGATTTTACTATTTTTTCTAGCTTTAATAGTTTCCGAGATATTCAAAAAAAAAAAAAAAAAAAAAAAAAAAAAAGGGGGGATAAAATCCGAGATGGCGTCAAATTTTTGAAACCTATTATTTCAGAAACTATTAAAGTTAAAACAAAAATAAAAACATGAGTTTGTAGCGAATTTTACGATCTTTAATTGCTGATTACATAAAACAAAAAAATTGAACAGATTTCGAAATATTCAAGAGAAACTAAAAACGAGGGATGAAATCTAAGATGGCGATAAACTTAAACCCATTATCTCGGAAACTATTAAAGCTGGAAGAAAAAAAAGGTTTTTATTTGTGGGGAATTTCACGCTCTTTAATTTTTAAAAAAAATTGTAATTCGAAAATTGAATACTTTTCTATATATTCAAGAAAAATTTAAAAAAAAGGGAGGGGGGTGAAATCCAAGATGGTGGCGATAGCTCACCCCCCCCCAGGACCGGGGACTTTTAATATGTTCATCATAAGCCCCTCGGGAACATGTGTATCAATTTTCAAAACTATATTATTTAATATTTTTTTCACTCCGGTTTTGGACCTTCGTTTACTGGACTATATTGGTACCTTAATGCTCAGGATAAAAATACTTTTCCGTCTAATAGTTTTAATGTGAAAAAACTTCTTCTATATAAAATACTAGCAACATGCTCACGGCGTTGCGCGTGGAATCAGGACTTCACCAAAATGAAAAAAGAAAAGAAAGAAAAAAGCCACAATGACACGAAAAAGTTTTGAAAACAAAATAAAAACAAAAGATACACATTATTGATTTTTAGCAAAGCAGTACCGAGTACGTTAATCCAAAACAATATTAAAAAATTGGAACGTGAAAATCATTATTAGACTGCAAGCGAAATATGCGAGACAAAGAAACATGTTAAGACATTGCCGAAAATAGTTATTGAGTCATTCAGTTAAAGGTTACGACGTCCCTTGAGTTCTTCTCCGCCAGCCAATGAAATTGCAACACTGCATTCTGGGAACGGACAATGTCGCTCCGATGAATGTCTCGCTGAGAAGATCGCTAGCAAAAAAAAAAACAAAAAAAAAAACACCTGTTTGAACTGATCAGGGAAATATTAATTTAAATAAAAGGTATTTTAACGGTTCTTGTTTTTAATCCGACAGAAACGTTCCAGATATAATCTGAAAATAATTGAAATTGATAGCGTTAGTAGAACGTCGGATGCAAGAATTTTAAGAAATCCAAATGAAAAATTAACGTAAAAAATGACTATTTTTCAAAAGTTTCTCAAAATTCAGTAAATTACGTTAGAAATTCAAAACCAACTTCATTAGAAAGAAAATTGTTTGTTCTTTCCGATGGTGTATCTATTTTTTCTAGGATTATCAAACTTTATTGAGAAATAAACGCAAAATAACAAAACACAAAATATTAAATAAAAAAAAATCCTAGATTAAATTTTAAAATTCTGGCTTCGAGGTGCATTGAGTCACCATTAAGACTACCTGTGTGCCAAATTTCATGGCTGTGAGTGCGATAGATTCGTCTGGGCACAGACAATCAGTATCTTTTATAAGTATCGATTATAATTATTATATTCTACAAGGGATCTATAATCCATTAATCACGACAATTTATCTATAATTGTAGATTTAGTTAACTTAGTAGATTAAGTATGATATCCAACTTTATTGTCCGGACTAAAAGAGGATTTTAAGAACCAGAATTTGAAAAAAAAAAAAAAAAAAACTGAAATTATTCCAGTTAATCAGTATGCAGACATAAATTAAATGCAAAAGAATTAGAAAGTATTCGTAAAAGAAGGAGAAGAAAGAAGAAATTCGTGGACTTAAGAACAATAAAAGCATTGTTGGAAAACTTTTTCAAAAATTAATTGAAATTAAACAGAATGTCGCTCGAAAATGAAATCGGTAACAATGAAAAGCTAATTTCTTGGACTCTAAGAATATGTTAAAATGGATTTTGTTCAATAATATGCTCCGAACTTATTGCGGATAAACGTTAAAATTTAAGGTAATTTTCAATTAATTAATGTTCGAATTAAAATTTCGAAAAATACTTTCTTACTGAGCACGCACTACCCAAAAAGCAACCACTTGCCAAATTTGATGTTTTTAGCTCTGGTGGTTTGGGAGATCCAATGATGAGTCAGTGAATGAGTTTCTCTTTTATAGATTTAAATTTAAAGCAAAACGTTAAAAAAACTTACAAAACCTTTTTAAAGCTTCTTAAATATTCAAATACAATAGTCCTGTCAACGAAGGCCAAAAATCGACGAATAGAAAAAAAAAGTGTAGTTTTGAAATTTGGCACAGTTGTTGGGGATAGTGTCCTAAACAACATACTAAAAGTCCCCGCCCGTGGGGGTTGCGCGGGGGGTACAAGGGGTGTAAAGGAGCGCTTTTTCAATTTTTCTTAAATATCTCGAAAACTCTATGGGTTCTAGAGAAAACTTCTCACACACACAATTACAAAAACAAACTACATTAAATTCCCTACAAGAAAAGTCCTACATCTTTATTTTAGTATCAATAGTTTAGAAGATATGGGGAGTTGAAAAAGTGAGTATTTCCTAAATTCCTTATTGTAATGGTAAAATCAATAAAAAAAATGCCGAAGTAACAACCTTCAGAAGCACCTCATGCCTATATAATAATTTTATAAAGGTAGTATTGTATGTGTATAGTGGTAGTATTGTATTGTTGAGAATAGTAGTGGTGTCGGGGAGGGGGGGGGTGCACAAATATGTTTGATGAACAGTCGTGATCCCTTCCTCCCCTCAATCCGTTTCTCTCCACAAGATCAATTCTAGTCGAGTCAACGAAGGAAAAATAGAAAAAATAAATGGTGTAGTTTTGAAATTTGGCACAGTTGTAGGGAATAGTGCCCTAAACAACATACTAAAAGTCCTCAACCGTGGGGGTTACGCGGGGATTTAAAGGGGGCGTTTTCAGTTTTTCTTAAATATCTCGATAACTATGGGCTCTAGAAAAAAATACTCAATTACAAAAATAAACTACATTAAATTTCCTACAAAAAAAGCCCTATATCTTTATTTTAGCATCAATAGTTTAAAATATATGGGGAGTTGAAAAGTGACTATTTCTGAAATTCCTTATTGTAATGGTAAAATCAATAAAAAATGCCGAAGTAACAACCTTCAGAAGCACTTCATGCCTATATAAACATTTTATAAAGGTAGTATTGTATGTGTTGAGAGTAGTGGTGGTGTCGGTGCTGGGGGAGACAAATATATTTGATGAACAGCCGTCATCACTTCCTCCCCTCACATCCGTTCCCCTCCACAAGATCATTTCTAATTAGTCGTTTGGTTCTGTAAACGCTCCAAATGAGTATATTAAGACAGTATAATCTAAATATACATAAATATGATGAGTTTAACATAGAAGCTCGCAACTTTCCACATTCACAGCATCTGTTTTTCAACACCTAGTCAACATATAAACACTAAGGCCCGGTATACACATGCTATTGCTGTCGGAAAAGTCATTAGTATAAAATGCCGGAGAATTTATAATTCTTAACTCCATATTTTGTCGCTGTACAAATGGGTGTGGTGGAAGTGCCGGAAAGCTGGTATGCAATGCTCTTTTGTTTGTGGCACCTGTCATGGTATCTGTACTAATGGTGCACCTCTAGAAGAAGAGGAGTTCGAACTTGATCGAGAAGTAGAAGAATTGAATGAAATTTAATTACGAACAAGTCTCACAAGTGTTTATATATATATATATATATATATATATATATTCATTTATATATATTATGTTATCGATCTAATGTTATAATAGATAACCGCCAATTTGAAATAAAAACTTTCTTTCTTAAAAATAAAGCTAGCTTTTTCAACCACTTATTGTAATTCTCTCTCTATATTCTAAGTCATTCATCCTAAGAAAAAATGAAGGTTTATTTTTGTAGGAAATTTAATGTAGTTTAATTTTGTAATGGAGTAATTTTCTCTAGAACCCATAGTTTTCGAGATATTTAAGAAAAACTGAAAACGCCTCCTTTAAACCCCCCTGTACCCCTCGCATAACCCCCATGGTCGGGGACTTTTAGTATATTGTTTAGGGCACTATTCCCTACAACTGTGCCAAATTTCAAAACTACACCATTTATTTTTTCTATTTTTCCTTCGTTGACTCGACTAGAATTGATCTTGTGGAGAGAAACGGATTGAGGGGAGGAAGGGATCACGACTGTTCATCAAATATATTTGTGCCCCCCCCCCGCCCCGACACCACCACTATTCTCAACAATACAATACTACCACTATACACATACAATACTACCTTTATAAAATTATTATATAGGCATGAGGTGCTTCTGAAGGTTGTTACTTCGGCATTTGTTTTTATTGATTTTACCATTACAATAAGGAATTTAGGAAATACTCACTTTTTCAAAAAATTCCCCATATCTTCTAAACTATTGATGCTAAAATAAAGATGTAGGACTGTTTTTGTAGGGTATTTAATGTAGTTTATTTTTGTAATTGAGAAGTTTTCTCTAGAACCCATAGTTTTCGAGATATTTAAGAACAACTGAAAAAGCCCCCCCTTTAAACCCCTTGTACCCCCCGTGTAACCCCCACGGTCGGGGAATTTTAGTATGTTGTTTAGGGCACTAATCCCTACAAGTGTGCCAAATTTCAAAACTACACCATTTTTTTCTATTTTTCCTTCGCTGCCTGGACTACAAAGCGTGCCAGAGCTGTTGACTTGTAAGTTAGCCACCCAACTACAAAAAAATTGGACCACGGTGATCTGGAAACGAATTTGAAAACATGAAAATAATAATAATAAGAAGAATTTTCTGAAATTCAAACGATGCCTAATTTTAATTTGAACATGTTTGAATAAATGACCCTTGTAAATCAAATGAAAGCTCAAAATTAGATAATCCTGAAAATATTGCAAAAAAAAAAAAAAGAAATCTCGATGCACCGGGGACCCCCGAAGTTGCGGGCCTACTTTGAGTATTTGATAACCCTGCCCTAAGTTATCTTAAATCTAGTTAGTCTGTAATATCCTGGATATTCGAAAATATAGGTAAGTTTTTATGGGTAAGAGGATATCGAATCCAAATATATTTACATAGAAATATATGGACTTAAACACCATCTAATCAACGACAGTAGGACCTTATTAATTTTTTCCACTTGTGACACCTTTTCGAGAGGAAAAAAATAATCACGATTCCATTTTTACCCTTAAACTCTCTCCCCGGCTTTAACCCTTTCAGGACCACAAATTTCTATTTTCTTGTTAAAATGGCATTAATGGGTTCATAAATCCATAAGGAAAAATTAGAACTTGTGCTGCCATCTGTTGCCTTTATTAGATACTAAAAACGCATTTTTTCTAATATATCATCAAAAGACTACTGCTTGGCCAAGAAAAAAGCTCTTTAAAGGGTGGTTTCGAAAGGAAACCACGATCTCCTAAAGGAAACCCCTTAGAATTAAAATAAGTATAGTAGAACTCCAGCTCCGAATTAAACGGGGATCGGGGAGAATCGGATATGCCTAAATTCGGATGATTGAAAATTAAGTAAAAAAGACTTCAAAGAAAGACAAGCTTAACTTTAGTTCATGAAATTAACAAAAATAAGACACGGAAAACTGTAAATACGGTAAAATTTGCATAAAAAACCTCAAATAAAATTATGTATGAATGTTCTTTACGTATATAGGCAGGGTATCTTCTCTAATTATGGCCCATTAGCCAACTTCTAAACCGTTAGATATAGGCATATGCTTCCAGTTGGAAAAATGCTTTAAATAAAGTAAAGAATTTTTTTCTGTGGTTTGAGTCAATAAATCTGCTGTTGAAAAAATTACAAATCTACATTTTTATACATGCACACTGGCTTATTAAAAATGCAAAGCACTATTGAAACAATTAATAGAAATAAAACAGTTAGGATTATTTTAAAAAGTTTGTGACAGAGTAAGTTGCTTCTTTGCAGATGGATGTTTTCTGGCTGCTATATCATGCCATCTAATGAAAAATATCATTTGTGTGCTTGCGTTTCCTCTTTCTGTTCAAAGTATTTCAAGCCTACTTCAATAGTATTTAACTAATCTATATGAATGATTTTAATAATATTAACTTCACATGGCTGTCCGCTTAGCTCGCCCCCTTTATTTTTTGCAGGCGAGAGGATTCCATTCAGGAATATTCCATCTATCGAGGAACAAAATGTAGCGAGGGACTAACAAAAGCATTTACAACCATCGACTCACTGTATGGCTACCTGAATGCTTGACTATGATCCCTTGCGAATAGCGAAGCAAAAATCTTACTTCTGTGAAAATTGAAACTACTGAGTACATATTTAGATTCATGATTTTTAATTAATTCAAAATTGCTGTTGGTCCGATAACTATAAAACGTTACTATATTTAATAAAGCACCGTTTATACATTTCTCATTTATGCGTCGTTTCATCACAGTCCCGATTCATTCGCATTCCTTGTAAAGATAAATTAATTCGTTTATACGATGCAAAGCTTCGGTTATACGTCCTTTTCCCCGTTTTAAAATGTGAAAATTTCCTTCTTTTTAATACATGAACTAAGATCAAGATATCACGACTTCGAAATTATTCACAATCGATGAATTAATAGAATTATTCACATATTGTCTGGTGCTAATTTAAACGATGATGAAGTTAGTCCGCCTTCCTTCAAAAACGAAATGGACTGCATTGAAAAACTTCGAACTTATTTCTTTTGTTTAAATAGTAGTGAAAAAACATTCAATCAACTTAATTCGATTCATAATACTGTACTTAATATTCACAATCAGCACGTCAGACAACGGTTAAAGATTTTTTCTAATTAAACGCCTACCTGCATCTACATAAATCCTCTCAGATACGTATAATTTGTAATCAATATATGCAATAAAGGTATGATTTCTCTCACTTTCATGATAAATGTCTAAATTTTAAAAATTTAATTATTGATTTCCATACTAAGTAGTATTATACTAGTACTATCTTGAAAAAACTTTAAAATTAATACTTTTAAATGAATTTACATTAGTAGCATTAAATTTGTAGCAATAAAAGTTTTTTATTAAAATATCGTTTATACGTCTTTTCATTTATACGTCGTTTTACTTCAGTCCTTGAAAGACGTATAAATGGTGCTTTACTGTATTAATGTTTTTGGATTCCCAAAGGTTTCTTTGCGACCCTACTCGACCTTGGTCGAGACCTATAATTTAAGAAGCCCTAATTACAAGATAGCTAAGATAAAGAAAAGATGAAGTTAAGTGGTGGGGGAATTATTCCACGAAACCTAAAAGTGTGGCAATAGTTGCACATATGTGTTTACACAACAGGTGTCGACGAAGACGCTTTGACAAATCAAATATTTTCGAGTACACCTAACCTTTTGCAAACATCAGCAGTTGCAAAATGGATATTCTCGTGACTAGTTCTATTTCCGAGTTTAACAGGTGTTTGTCACCCTACGGTTTTGATGTGTCTCCATAGGAAATAATCGGTACTGGATAAATCGTGTTATCGTATTTGATTAGTATTTTTGTCACATTTTTAATTTATTTTTATTTATATTCTATCACAAAATGAAAGCTCTCAGAAAAGTTAATTCGTTTTTAAACGATGAGAGTTAAATTCTTTTTAACTCTCAACCGCTTTGCTTTTAAAAATACTAATTCATGTTAAGCGCCAAAGCGGAAAATCCTTTCAACTCTCAATAATTCAACTGAGATTTGTGCTTTTGTGCAGTTGAAGTCAAAGTGGGGTAAAACTGGGTACCCTTGATTATGACAATATTAGTTAGTCTTCCTAGCTGACAGATACTGAATCACACTCTACTAATCAAGAAAAAGGAAAAGTCCTAGTGGCGTGTTGCAGTTGTTGAATTCATTGCTTCTATGAAGGTTTATTTGTTTGAAGGTGTCAGCTCTCTAATATTCGTTTGATTTTAAACTTTCCTTACTTAAAAATCATTACACTTTTAAAAACAATTTTTGCCCAGCTTATTATACGTTTGCTAAGAGTTTATACCCTATCAAACAATCAGGATTTAATCCAATAATTGCGCTGTTCTATTTCGTTTTTCATAACCTCTGCACTCTGGCTAAAACCGGGTACTCCAAGTGCCTTAAGACCGGGACAGACAGTATTGATGATTCCTCCGATTAAGACGATAAAAACACATCAGACGTTGCTTGTTTATATTTTAATGATGATTTTTCTAATTTCAATAAAGAAGAATGGTTAATCTAATATAAAAACTGTCTTAGCTATGCCCACGAAAGCTGCAGTGGTGGAAGAAGACAACTGCTTTACATGTAAATTTTGTAACAAATATTCTTAAATTGTCATATAAAATAAAACGACGGCAACTTTTCCACTGAAAATCGAGTTTTCCTAATTTCCCATAACCTTAACATGTGTACCCGGTTTTACCCCAACTAGTAGGATAAAACCGGGTAGTTTGACTTATTTTATATATAAAAATCATTGGTAAAAAAGTAATGAAACTGTGACTTTTCTGGAAAGATATATTGTACTCCGATAAACAATTAATATTTTAATAAAATTTGACAAGCTCTCTGTCGAATATTTTAGCTCCAGAAGTCATTCGAACCTTAGCTACCCGGTTTTACCCCACTTTCCCCTATATTTAAAATTTGCGGTATTGTTTTGTGTAAAAGAGAGTAGAAATGTTTCTCAATACCCCAATTGCAATTCATTGGCAACTTTATTTTTCAAACAATATTAATGTATAGCGTTTCATAATACTACTATTTGCGTTTCTTAGATTTTAATAGTCTCAATAAGTTATAGCATTAACACTTTTTAGCAGAAAAGGAATTTAGTAAACAATTTATCGAACAATTAATGTTTGCTTCACTGCAAATTAAAATATCTTACTGAAACAAAATGCTAGCTAGTTATTACGATTTTCAGCAAGTTTGATATTTTGATCTTAATAAAGAGGCATTAAGGATAACAGATATTAAAACATTTTATTTGCTCAGATTGGTGAATTAATATAGGTTTCACTTGCTAAACTGTCCAGAAGTAACAAACGGTCCTTGACATGGTAAGAAATGTTGTAAATTTCACTTTTCATGTATGTTTTACTTTTTTTCTCAGAAGTACTGCTTTCACAAAAACGATTATATAACACCTTTGTTAAATTATTTTCATTCCAGATATAATTTTAATGTGTTATACTAAAAAATTGGTGCTTTGAAACACCAAGCATTAGAATAAACATAGATAAACTTTTTTCAAATGATTTCAACAAATCTTACGTACATTTTCTTTGTCTCACAGCACATCCTTTTAAACTTGACAACCAATAATTTTGATGGTAAAAGATCTATAAGATCCTTTTTACTTCAAATTTCATTACTGAAAATTCCTGTTATGTAAATTATTGGTTTCATGAACGTAAAAATAAGTCTCAACTATTACAAATATGAAAATTTGAAGCGGAAAAAAAGAAAAAGATTAAGGAATATACCAGGAGAGCACCTTTCCACGAAACAAATTAGTGTTCTATATTCCGCAACTTTGAATACAACTAAATATTTTCCTTGTTATGCAATTTTTTTTCAACCTACACTGTTGCACTGCTTTTCCCATAAGGACAGCACATCGTCTTCTTGCAGGACTAAAATGCTAATTTATACCTCTGCCAAATAATAATACGCCTGCGAAATCAATATACAGGCTAAGGATACCTTGCGCATATAACCTTCAGAAAATAAACTAAACCCATTTCTATGGCAACCGACGAGCACAGACTACACGTCGGTGGTAGTTCTCGCGTTACAAACAGAAGTACAAAATCTCATTACCGCCATATGCTTTTTAAAATTTGACATCTAACAAAATATTTTACCGTTAAAAGCTCTAAAAGTATATTTTCCACAAATTACATCGCTCTAAAACCTTGGAAGGGAAGAACGAAAGGTTTCATGAATGCAAAAATAAATGTCAGCTATTAAGAATATGAAATTTTGAGGTGGAAAAAAGGGTTAAAAAAAGAGAAAGAGAACGCCGTTCAAAGAAACAAATTACTGTTCCACATCTCTCAGCTTTGAAGGCAACTAAATAATTTTTACCGTAATGTGATTTTTTCAAGCCTCCATCTTGTGCAGCACTCTTTCCCCATAGGATACAACCTACTCCTCTTCCAACACAACTAAAACACTAATTTAAATCTTTGCCCGGAAAGTAATATGGTTGCAAAATCAACACACACACAAGGCAAAGTTTTCGCACAAACACACGCGACAACAGGTACTCTGCGCTAGCGCATTACACATTCTCTCTTTTTGCATTTTCCAGAAAAGCGTCTTGTTTTGCTAATTATGAATAGGGCTTTTCGCTTTT
The DNA here is from genome assembly GCA_013235015.1 of Araneus ventricosus. Taxonomy (NCBI): domain Eukaryota; kingdom Metazoa; phylum Arthropoda; class Arachnida; order Araneae; family Araneidae; genus Araneus; species Araneus ventricosus. Next base: position 24,448 of record BGPR01013210.1, read on the forward strand.
CTTCAACGGGGAGAGAGAATTTAAATAATAGGGCTTTGCGCGACCCTTGGTTTTCCTGGGGTAAAAAAGCACCAGGATTCCCACCACTAATTGCATAGTCCGAAGGCGGCAAGCTTTCCTCCACTAATTAGTGACTCATTTCGCAAGTGATATAGCGCTTTTAAAGAATTGAAACTTGCAATTTTTGTCGCGTCTATGGGGAATGCTTTCTGATTAGTGCTTTGAAGCACAGTTTCTCTCCGGCAAAAAAAATAACATATAAATAAAGTTTCAGAATAAGTAAAAATAAATAGCGAGCAAATAAAAAGAATCATTTAGGTGTAGCGTATTGAAGATGCCAAGGGGGAGGGAAGAAATGAGGATGTTTTTACCGCGAATAAATTTTTACGTCACTGGAATCTTAACATTTTTGAAAGAACTTTTCAGACATTGTGTTTCTCGCTTTGAAGGTGGAAGTAATATTACCTTTCTTTTTTTCATCCCATTTCTCTTTAACTTTTATAATTTATTTGCGAAAATTGTCTCAGAATTCCAACTTTAGTGTAAATAGTTAACAATTCCGTGCTTAAAATGAAAACTGGAGTAATTTAGTCATTGAAGTTACTACTTTATTACACTTGAAGTTATAATTCTAAAGCGGTTTGGAGACACCTACTCCTTGGGTAACCAAGAGTAATGGGTAACTTGGCTTTTAAGAAATTTGAGATCTTGCCAGTTGTATTTGTCGAAATATTTTAAATTTACTTTGCTTATATACGTCTCCTTTATGTCTATCGACTTATTATTTTGAAAACAAAATTAACAATGCTATATCAAACATATTTTATAGCATTCTGATTGGCATAAATTTCATTGACACAAGGATAATTACTATTTACTGAGGGCATGCAAGCACGAGAAATACTTGTTTTACTTTTGACTTCGGAACTATGAAATTTACAATAATTTAAGTTACCTCTTTTGAGATGTGTAATTATAATTATTTGAAAGAAAATTTCTCAGAAAATTCGAAGATTTCTTCAAAAGCACTATGCGCACTAATGTTTAAATTTATTTTGCATACTTATTGTTAAAGTTTTTTTGCGCTTTAACCATTCGAACCAAGATTAAAAAACAAACAAACTACTGAGGTGTCATAGTTTGTCATAATATCACTATCTCGTGCAGTTTGATGAGTCTACTCAATGGCGACGATTAGATATAAAAAGTAGGGAGGGGGCAAAAAATTTATAGACATCTAAAGTACCCAGGAATATAGGGGTAGACAACAAAATTTTTAAAAAATCAGTTACAAAATGATATAACTTTCCCGGATGTTATTGCTTTTTTATGGTTCCTAGTTTTAGGCAGCTAAAATGAAATAAAAATTAAATTTTTTCTGCACAAAGTAGAGGGGGGAGGGAGACCCCTGCCACTGAGTCGACTTACAAGCAACATGACAAGGCGACTAGACAAATGCTCCTCATTAAACATCAAAAGTTGATGTTATACAAAGCATATCGTCAGAGGATGCGGGTACAGGGTAAACATTTCTAAATATTTTTTCTGCTTTGTTTTACCCTGAGATATTTTAATATAAGATCTTCAATTTTTCTTATTTACGTGCAAGCCAAGCATCGTCGATACTTGATAACAAAGAATAATATGAAATAGTTTCGTAAACATTCTCTATCCATTTAAAGTATCTTGTTGGATGCAAGCGTTGGCGAACGATAGAAGTTTATGCAAATTCAGCATTGCTGATTGGAGCTTTCGTTCCGATCGCTTGTATTTAACCCCCTTCCTCTGAGAAATATTAGTTCACTTGCACTTCACCTGTGGTTCAGTTTTGTTGTGGTATGCTTACGAGTTGTAGTATGCTGCAATGAGTTATCTGTGTGGATCGTATTACCAGTCTGAGCATATGCCTAAGTTGTGCATCGTATTATCATAATGTTTTTAATAAATACGTTTTCATAAATTGGACTTGTATTCCTTTCCCACGCTTTCACATCATTTCTGGAATAAAATAGAGCTGAGATTTCTTGAAGTTGAGATCTTCCCTGAATACTTAAGAAAAGCAATCAGCAAGAAATAAACTGCTTAGATCGAAGCTATTTGAATGATTAACTGATGATTCAGAAAGGAGCTTAAATTCCCCTGACCAACAACTCTCTTGAGAGTTGGGCATAAATGAAAACCATGATTTCACTGGATAGTTAATCAATCAATAGAACTCTACAAGACACTGAATGTAAATTAAGCGCAAAAAAAAGAAAAATTGAAATGAAGTAATCGGCATGTATTAGGTACTTTTATTGGACATGAAATTGACGAAATCGACCACTATTTTATAAGCTTCAGGCTCACTACTAAAAACTGTACTTAAATGAATAGAGTTGTCAATGAAAATCTGATCCAGCTGCAATCTGTTGCCCGACAGTTTATTTAAAATTCAATAATTTAATTTTAGAAAAATGTGTCATGGAAATCTTTTTCTGTAATGTTTTGCGAAGATAGCTAAATCAGAAATATGTATTTTATAGGTGGTTCCCTATTGTCTAACTGTGTCCTAATGCTTGTTTATCTATCAATTTACCATTAATACAGGTATTCCTAATTGATGAACGATAATATAAAATCAAAGACTGAAAAATTATAGGAAAAAAAAAAGATGACCATTACTTTTGCGAAAATAATTATTTAATTACTTTGTCGCTAGGGAAAAGGAGTTGATCAGTCTTGATTAGGACATGATGGTTATGTCTAATTACTGAGATTTTGTTTGATTAATTCTCTTTCCAAGAAAAGACCGAAATAATGATACGTAGGAGTATTTCACTGTAAACTTTCATGCTTCACTCCGTTTGGAAAGTAAAATCAATCGTTTAATTAATTTAATGTATTTATTTGACTCTTTCCGAGAGAAGAGAAAATATAGGCCATAAATAATGCGCACTGTTTATGTTTCGACTTCTTTTATAGGAAGATATATTTATAGAAATTTAAAAATATGTAAATATTTTCATTTTAATTAAATCTGATTATTTCATTCATTATATAAAGCATTTAGTAAAATTGGAAGCAATTATTTCTTCAGCATAATATATACATATTTTATACATTTTAAAAGAAATCATGAGCATTTTAAAAATTTATTTAAAATTTCTCTATATCTCAATAGTAATTACTTTAATAAATAACGCCGGACTATATATATTTTATGTCAAAATTTTTTAACCAACTATGCAGTGTGTGTGACTCGATATTTATTAAAATAAGACCTTTTTATGTTACTCTTCGTGTATTCGCCTGATGACTTTGTCTTTTTTGTATTTTATCTCAAATGTCAATTATATGGTTGCATCAAAGAAGATCTGCATAGAAAAAGGAAACGTTTCGAAATAAGTTCAGAAATTCAAAATGTAGAATTTCTGTACATTTTGGAAGCAAGCCGATAAATATTACAATTTATTTTTTAATTATACAAGTTTCTCCTCTCTATTAAGGGGGATAAGAATTATGGATTCTATATTTCGTTAGTTATTAAAATATAAAGAATGGTTAGAATTAAAAAATCCAGATGAAGACATCTGGATGAAAAATTCAGAAGTGTTCAGAGCACTAAAAATAATAATCATAATAAAAGAACTTGTCCATTTTCAATCTTTTTTTATTTGTCATTAATTTTTTTTGTATGTTGTTGAGCATCCTTTGGGGATTAAAATGGCTTCCTATGATGTCCAGCAACGAGTATAACTCATCGAGTGTTTCCATTCCAGTGAAAGATCAATTCAAACTCGGAGAAAATACCTGCAACATTTTAATGGCTGATAATCTCCTAGAATTGGTTTTCTTAATAATATTGAAAAAAGTCTATCAATTATATTTCGAATAAAATAAAAAAAACTTTAAAAAATGTGTTTGTAAAAGTTATTTTTCTTTATATCGTTCACTCTTTCAGTGCTCTGTAGTATTTATTGCACTCTTATACGATTCGTAATTATTACGTTATTATACTTATTGGTGTTATAATTATTAGCTAATTATTATACGGTAACAATTGAATTGTGTTTATATTAAGGGTGGGCATTGAAAGACTGAATTCTATAAAAAATAATATACGTTTAATGAACTATATAATAATATAGTTGAATAAAATAAAAATATTGTTTTATAGCATTCAGTCTTTCAGTGCTGTGTGGTATTTTTTGCACTCTTATACGATTCGTAATTATTACGTTATTATAGTTATTAGTGTAATAGTTATTAGCTAATTATTATACGGCAACAATTGAATTATAAGTGGGCACTGAAATACTGAATGCTATAAAATAAAAAAAAAATGTATAGCATTCAGTCTTTCAGTGCCTACCCTGAAATGTTCTTGGCACTCTTATGCGGTTCATAATTACCACGTATTGCAGATATTAGTGAACTATTATACGGCACCTACTGAATTATGTTTATACTGAGGATGTTTAAGTATCTACCGACATTGTTTAATTTTGAAATCTTTTTTCGGTATTCGTTACCCTTCGAATAGCACAAAAAGATATAATGTTCTGAAATGCAATATCACCTAGAATTGGCATTATTATGTTCATTAGTTTTTTCCCCTTCTGCACAGAGGTCTGGTTAAAAATATTTTCTAACCATCCAGTATATACAAAATTGTGGGTCTTTTTTACTCATGCTCAGAAATTTTGTTTTTTAAATGTGTTGAGAAAAGAAAAATATTTTCTGACATTTTTTTTAAAAAATAGAAAATGCAATCTCTGCAACAAACCACACATTCCAAAACATCTGCAAGGTACAAACTTCACCGACGTAAACCTCACCTGCTTAAAAAGTATATTTTGAAACATCTGCTTGCGCATTACCCGAAATTCATCCGCGACAATAGTGTTAATTCTGACAATGGTTGCAGGAAGAAACGTCGAAAATGAAATTAAATCAACAATCCAGCAGAAAAATACAGCCTAACGACGAGGCACAAAAAGATATTCCTCAAAACCTGCTCGGACAGGAACCGAAAACCTTGACGCGAGGGAGAAAAGGATGTAAATTCATGTTTCTTCCTCGTTTAAATCATTATTGGTTATTGTGGTTGCTGAATACAGTTGTGATGAGGGGGCCGAGGTTAGTTAGTGGGCTGTTGTGCTGGGGATTGAATCTTAAGTGGGAAGCGTAGTTGTTATTAAAACTTCTGCTTCTGCATATCATACCCCATCTGTTATAGAAATATGAAGTTGAGATTCTCACCTCCCTTGAACAAGTATAGTGAGGCTGTATATCATAAGATATGTTTTTACAGAAGACACATTGGTGGAAACGTATTTCGGCAAGGCACAGGCAGAACCGAATTATCAAGTAAGCAACTGCCTAGGGACCCCACAACTTTGGGGCCCCCCGAGGTCTCGAAATTCTTGTTGCGTTATTTTCTGTGTAAGTTAATTTTGTGCTTTCATTTAATTTACAAGGGACGTACACTTGAACTTAGTCGAATTAAAATCAAATATCGTTTAATTTTAAAATATTATTTTAACATGATTCCTAATTAATATCCTTTTGTAAGTTTTATATAATGTTGTTTTATCATTCTGAAAAACGAAGTAGCTTTACAATTTTAAAAATTCCGATCCTATTATTAAATAATATTTAACTGTGTTAAGAAGCTTTCATTCATTCCAAATTTTTTTGTTGTTTGTGAAATTCACAGCAATTTTTCTGAATTAAATACACAAAATAAAGGAACGGAGTATGGAATTATGAATTGTTTATTTTTTAACTTGGTTTGTTCACCAACGAAATACTTCAATACTTGTACGGAATGAGAAACTACAATTAATAGATAAAGATTGTTCGGTGGCAGGTTTTTATTGCCATTTGTTTATGTTTACAAGACACTTTTTAAAACCGCTCGTCGCGCTTCGGAACTGATACTGAAGTGGTAAATAAAATAACAGAATTTCCGCCCTTCCAGTCTACGGCAACTTTGTCGAACTTCGATGGCTTTGAAACGAGTAACTTATCCGGAATACGTTTAAGTTTATTAAATATGAAAAATCTCCCCGCCTTCTAATCCTCTTTTAACTTTGAACACTCCTAATTGGAACGAACCTTGTTCTGCTGAGTATCAGCCTTACCATCCTTTTCTGCAGTGTGAAACTGCGAAACTCACAATTTGGCGACGTCCAAATCCCTCGGTAATTAGGCGTTAGTAGCTCCCCCGAGAATTAAGCTCCACAGGTAGCAGCAGCAGCAGAACAGCAACTAAAACAAACATTAATCCATTCGCCATTTTCGAGAAGTTTCCTTTTCCCGAACATCCATCTAATAGCGCAGACGATAATAATAATAAAGCAAAAATGGCAAAAAAGAATAAAAACAGCTCGGAAAACGCGAGCTTCCTCTCCGGATGCCCGCTTGGATTAACATCTGCTCTCACCAATAAGGCACTCAAAACATTAAGAATATAATTCAATTTAACTCCATTTAAATTGATAACATTTCCTTTAATTAAAGCTCTCTCGATCTCTTTTACAAGAGGAATAAATAAGCTATGAAAACTGAGTCTCTTCGCCGTCGTGCGAAATGTAGATGCCAGGCTTCCATCTGAAGGATTAAGGCTGCGGCGAACTTGTTTTGTGCTCCTCTCTGCACAGTTAGGCAATATAATTAACAGGGCGAAAACACTGTTCTTAATTAGGTTATTAACTGCGTGCTCCCTGAATCTTTCCAAACTAGCACGCGGTAATTAAACAACGTGGAAAAGGCGGGCCTAGCCAACAGAGCAGATTAGAAAGATTTTAACCTCCCTGCCATCCCCTCCTTTTACTCAGCCCCCCTTCTTACCCCCACCAGGCCCTTCTCTTCCTCCCCCCCCCCCTTCTTCGAAGGAAAACCCTTCCGTCCCTTTTGATCAATTCTAAGCAGTGTTTGCTCTGTGATTTATACATCGACGTCGGCGACGTAATTTTAATTTTGACGAAAGAAAATATGGCTACAACACATCGCGAGTAGTGAAGTTGATATTTTTGCTGATTTGGTTTCAATTTTTTCTTTCTTTCTTTCTTCTGCCAGTGCTGTTTCGTTCCTTGAATCATATCTCTCACCATCGCATACCATCGATGCAACTCGGTAATTAGTATGGAGGCCTTTTAATAATTTGTGTTGCTGGCGCCCGACGTAATTGAGTCGTAGGTGTATGCATGGCTCATGGTATTTGTTGCTGTTTTCCAAAGTGAAGAAAGATGTTTTGGGAGAGGATTTTCTTAATTAAATTACCTTCTCTTCACCCAACCACTTGTCGGGCTGACAGTTTGCTTCCGAACGCTGCTGTCTCCTGAAGAGGCAAAAAGAAACGAGGAGCAAATAGAGTATTTTAACACGAATTGACAGAAGCTGTCGCAAACCCCTCCTTCTGCATCCCGCACTCGTGCAGTGAAATAAGTAGGTAAGTGTATTAGAAGTTAATCCCTGCAACTTTTAAAATAAGGTTTTAAATTCATTGAAATATTTCAGATGAGTGCCATTTAAATAATTAGCATTCGAGTTCATCTATTGGTGGTATCAGCTTCTAGAACAGTTCGAATAGAAGCAAAACAAGTCCATTAAAACACTTAGAAAACCATCTAAGATTTCTATTAAATGAAACATTTAACTATTAAAAGAACATTGTATTTAGAGCGCGCAAAATGCAGCTGCGTCTTAAACTTCAATGACAGCGGTAAAGCTTAAAACCATCAACAAGAAAAAATAGAAAAAAATTTAAAAAGGAATCATAATTTAAACTTAAAACTAGAAAAAAAAATATTTTTATTTATACACAATAAAATTTGAAGAGTAAAATTTAGGAAAAAAAATTTTAAAGAGTAAAATTTAGGAAAAAAAATTTTAAAGAGTAAAATTTAGGAAAAAAAATTTTAAAGAGTAAAATTTAGGAAAAAATTTTAAAGAGTAAAATTTAGGAAAAAAAATTTTAAAGCGTAAAATTTAGGAAAAAAAATTTTAAAGAGTAAAATTTAGGAAAAAAATAAATAAAATGAAGATAATGTTTAAGTAGCGCGCAATTGCAGCAGCAAAACAAAAAACAGAGAACAATGGAAATCAAGATCATACAAAGATGGCCAAAAATAAACAAAGAAATAAATAAAAATAAACTCAGAGTTAAGAGAATACAACCAAAAACAAAGCAATTAATCCATTTTAGTCCACTTTTTCAAGGGCTAAGAACATTTCGAAATGGATTCAAAAAATATTTGGGAAATTTTTCTGTAAGAAGATAGCATTACGCCAAACATAGCTTCTCATAGCCCGAAATTCCCAAACAGAGGACAATGGAGAAATGTACATTAAAAGCAAATAATCCAAAGAAAGAGGAAAAAACACAAACATCAAAACGCGAATGAGATAATTAAAAATATTAGCCATCTGGCTCTATTAATAAGCCTTCATAAATAAAAAAAAAACTTACTCTATGCTCATAATTGAGAGATGAGAAAAAAACCTTTATCTGAACACTAACCCACACTAATTTTCTCTAAGAAGGAGGAGTTATTAAAGTAAACACTAGTCCCCTGGCGCCATCTATATTGACAGAAACAAAAACAGAAGAGGCAGAAACAGGAATTTCTTGTAAGGGAATGAAACCAATTGAGGCATTCATAAGAGAAAAAAGCCCATAGTTTCCATCTAAGAATCAATTACTATGGTTTTGTTGTTTAGATTGTATATTCTAGACTGCTTTCAAGGATAAGATCTTTAATGCCGTGAATATCAAAAGGGAAATGGTTGTCATTAAGAGTCTTTAAAAAAACATCGGAAGCCATGAAAAAATTACGACAGCGATAATCAACAGAAGCGAAAATCTGAAATTGAAATGAAAAAGATGAATCCGGTCTGCAGATTTAGTCAAGGCTCACCTCCAGACACCGATTCAAACCAGAGATTTTTTTTGAAGGGTGAGGGGCCTGACTTTTGCCCAAACATTGACCCCTCGTGACCAAACGTCTCAAGAAATCGAAAGTCCTTCGAACTTAGGTACGAATCCTTCCTTCTGTATACTGCACTCATATAGTAAGAAGTAAGTAACTGAGAAGTAATTGCAAATAAATGGTAAAAAAAGGTTAGGCTGTATTCTAAACATATCCGCATGCCTCCTCAATACGAAAGATACATTCAATACACAATGTGATGCATTCGCTATTTCGAACAATATTGATTATTATATTTTCACAAATTAACGGATGTTTCTTTTGTTCTGTATAGTTCATAATCCTCTGCTTTAAACAGACAGTTCATTAACACGTTCACGCTTGCGCGTACCATCAGTGGCTCGTACTTGAATGTTTCATCTACCACCAACAATTCAGTTCGTTGAATAACTAGAAAAAAATTCCATGTAGTTAAAAATTAAAATAATGGGAATTTAAAGTATATTGATTGAAAGAGTAGGATTTACTTTCTTCATAAAAAAAATTAATTTTAATTCTAAAAAATAAAGAGCAGTAATGGTTATCATCGCGGTAAAATTTCATTTTTCACTTTAGTGCGGAGCCGCCCGATAAAGCAGGGCGCTCTTAGAGCAGACGCGGAGGCCTAATGGCAAGGTATCGGCTGTGGGGTCGGAGGGCTCCAGGTTCGAAACCCGATTCCACTGAGAATCCGCCGTGTATGGGGCCTGCTGCACGCTAAATCATACGTAGTGGCCAAACGTTCTCCCGTTGGTTGGTGGCGTGGAAGTTTGGAGAGGGGGTTCCAACTCAGGCGTCGTCCTCGTCATCTGACCGTGGTTCAAAATTACGAGGTCCGTCCCAAAATAACCCTCGCGTTGCTTCAAAACGGGACGTTAATATAACCAAACTAAACTAAACTTAAAGTAGACGCCCGAGGGAGAGAAACATAAATTGCAGCGCCGGCGTGAACGTGTTAAATAGACGGTATATTATTTCCTGCGTACTGAACTCAGATGTTTGTCCTGAAAAGGACAGTTCATTATCCTGAGGACAGTTTATGTCTGCCTTTGTTTTCCCTCGCATTTTGTAACAGAAATAAGAAGAAAGATCGACGCATCCACGCTAAAAACATTGCCATCTAAAAGAATGATAAGTTGAAAAATCTAATACTTATTTTCGTTCAGCTGCAAGAGACCTGTTAAAATATCTACATTGATTGTTCAAACTCTTCGATTTTCTTGCACTTGACAGTCGGAAACTGAAACGATATCGCTACTCGCATGTGCAGATTCCATTTTTGTGCATTATTTCTTTACAGAGTGTCATTATTAAATGAAAATAATGACGTTTTGACGTCAAAAATACAAATGAACCAATTATTGGACTCAAAATAAGAAGAAATAACTCTGTTAATGCAAAAAAAAAATGCTCTTTCAAAATAGGCAAACAAAAATAACACAAAACCCAATTTTATTTTAATAGTTTAAAATGCACTAATTCATTGGAAGAGACCCAAAACTGAAGAAAAACCGTTGGAATGATGAGATCGGTATTGAAACTGATATATTAGAGTTGCGTCCAAAATTCTAATAAGCTGAGGCGTCTGAACTAGAGAAACGTTAACTATTATACATGAACAACTCTAAAGACATCCACGCTTTTGAAGAGTAGTTTGAAAAAAAATAGTCGTTACTCGATAGTTTGGTTCATTTGATGCCATCAACGACCAGCAAATTCAAATGCCTTTTATTAAAATCTCAATCACAGTAGAATTCTCTATGTAATGAAAAAAATCAAAAATTCCTCAGCGATGAATATAAACATTTAAAATAAATTTAATAAAACATTTTTTTAAAATACACTTCTATTAATGTGCTAAAAAGCAGATTTTTTTATTTTAATTATTGTCTAATTTTCAATCTTCAATTTATAATTAATTAAATAAAAAACATGGAATGTTGAAATCAATTTCTTCTCAAATTCACTAACAGATGGAACCACTGGTACGGAATCAAAATTTAATTAGATTAATCGATCAACTGATAATTGAGTTCTCGAAATATTAAAATAGTGTATTGTCATCAAGAAGATATAACTGCCTAACATTTCGAAACTCTAGCATCAGCAAATGAGTTAGTACTGGTGGTCAAATGTCAAGGACGATTTTTAAGATGCGAATAATTATGACTTTCCCATTCTTGGTCGGCGTATTGCTAAGAAATGGCGCAAATAGTCCCACTTTCTTCATATTTTCGCTGTGAGATTTCCCTCCTTGAATGGAAAACATAATCATTTTGTCGGAGATTCGAAAAAAATTCCGACAAAGAAGGGGTTAATATGGATACAATGGTTCGCAATCAGTTGCAGAGAGTCGTGGGATATACAATTGCCGGAACTCACATTGTACAGTAAAGATTTGGTCACTATAGCATTTAGGGGGTGACAGAAAGTGTGGAAGACGAAAAGGTATTTTGGCTCACCCCGTTTAACAGAAAGCTGATAATGATTTTAAATTTTCGTCAATGGTTTTGTTTGAGGTACGTAATATTAACATGCATTTTCGCAAACATAGCTCATATATTCGGGGAAATATAAAGGTTTCTTTTAAAAATACCAAATTTTCCATCATTTTTCCATTCCACATTTTCAGCATTCAGAGTCATATATATAGGGCAACTTATATAAAAGTTTCAGTTCAATATTGTAAAAATTCAGAATGATATCGGCATTGCAGCGAGCTGAATTTCGGTATACTTTAAGTGAAGGTTCTCGTGAATATTGATAATTTTTAAACTTTAATCTTCGAACAGTAATGTTCGTACAGTAATAAATTAAATACATAATTTAAATTGCATTTCGATTGTAACTATTCAAAGATTCAAGTTTAATAAATTTCAGTTTCTTCATGGACCTGAAATTTATTAAACTTGAACTCATCATTCATATTCTCTTAGAGTGTATCGAAATTCATCTCGCTGCAATGCCGATAGCTTTCTGAATATTAACGGTATTGAACTGAAACTTTTATATAAGTTGCCCAATATATCTGGCTCTTAAGTTATGAATGAAAAATAACGCTACGTTCCGCACATTCTCAGTAAAAAATTATTTACTACAAATACTCATATTTCTTGTAATATTTAAAGTATTTAATTCAAATTTTAATACAATGCTTCTTTCACACATTGTCAAGTATTCTGTAAGTGTCGCAATCTTGGTTGAAAATTCTGCATGTTATAAGCAGAAAACATGCCCTAAAATGTGGGATTCTTTAAGAAAATCTTTATATCTTCCAAAATATTCTTGCTATGTTTACGAAAATGCATGTAAATATTATATCATTGTCAACTTTCTGTGAAACGGGTGGGCAAAACACCTTTTTGTCTTCCTCACTTTCTGGTCGTCCCCCCTAAATGCCCTAGTGACCAAATCTTTACTGTAAAATGTGAGTTAAGACACAACTCTATATCCCATGAGTCTCTGAAACTGATTGCGAACCATTGTATCCGTATGAAGTTCTAATTATTCGCATCTTAAAAATCGTCCTTAACATTTGGCCACCAGTGTAATATAGATTATAAAATTTCACCGTTACAAACATGAAACAAGTCAAGTTAAATAAAAGTGTATAATATTATGATTATGTGATGAGAACAAACTGATAAAGGATGAGGGAAAATATGTACTATCCACTTGGTTTATTCCTGAACGACCACAAAAGTACTATTGCATATACTGATGTGGAGGGGATTCAATTCACAGGACTTTACACGCCTTTTCACAGTTACTTTATAAACGCCACCGCTCAGGTAATCTAACATCCACCTGCACGTTGTCTTCTTACGTTATGTTATAACATTACTTCATGCTGCAAATGCAAGATATCTCGTGGATTCTGTAATGAAAATGGCGTGGCACACTTGAAGTATCTCAGGAATTGACCCTACTGGTATGTATGAAAAGTGGGCAGCATTTGCTTACATACACTGCTGGCCAAAAGTATTGCAAAATTGGTAAAATGAGAGACATTTGAAGTTAATTTGAATACAGTGGTTCACAATCAGTTGTGGAGAATCGTGGGACATACAATCTTTGGCACTCACATTTTGCAGTGAAGATTTCGTCACGAGGGCATTTAAGGGGGCGTCCAGAAAGTGATGAAGACGAAAAGGGATTTCTCTTACCCCGCTTCATAGGAAGCTGATACTGATTTGAAACTTTCATCAGTGGTTTTTGTTCCCTATGCACATTGCCTACATGCATTTTTGTAAAAATAGCAATATATTCGGGAAGATATAAAGGTTCCTTTAAAAAAAACTCAAATTTTTCCTCGTGTTTTTTTGCTTATAACATGCAAAGTGTTCCACCAAATAATACGAAACTTACAAAATATATGATAATGTAATATCAAAGCATTATATTAAAATCGGAAGTTAATACCTTGATATTTAAGAAAATATGAGTATTTATAGTAAATAATTTCTAACTGCGCATACGCGAAACATAGCGTAAATTTTCTTTCATAACGTCGATGCCAGATATCTAAGACAGCTTATATAAAAATTCAAGTTCAATACCATTAGTAATAGAAAAACACAAATTTTGAATAAAAAAATAGTTTTTATTTAATTTTAATTTCAATTAATATTTAAATTAATTTTGCTAATTTTTATAAATTGCAACTGTCAATACCATTAAGATTTAGAAAGCTGTCGGCATTGTAACTAGCAGAATTTCTGTTGTTCTCTAAGAGAAACAAAATTATGAGAGTTTTGCCACAAATCAATAATTTATTAACTTGCATATTCGAGAATTAATCGTCGAATTGCAATTTTAATTACTCATTTAATTTATAAGTGGATCATTCTCACGAAAAAGGTACAAATAGCTAAAAAAAATTATTTCACAAAAGTATAAAAAATCTTAAAAATTACATGGGTGTTTCCATTTTAGCTTAATAAATAATCTTATATTAGTAGTCAAGTCTTCTATTTTATTTTTTCACTGAGTTTTTTTTTTTTTTTTGGGGGGGGGGGATTTAAAATTTTTTACCTGTCTACGAAGAAGATATGATAGTCAACGGAACTTTTACATTTTAAGCGAAAGCATAATGGACTAATTCTTGGGCAGATTTGGTACAGGTTTATTTCTCATAATTAAACAATAAAATTAGTTATTAAAAACCAGCGCAAGAAAACTTAAAATTTCAAAATAAGTAGCACTTTTTAAATAATGTCACTGACTGTGCAATAGTTAAATAATATTTACAAACAATTTCAAATAAATGAAATTCAACATTTTGAAGGAAAGTAATCAATTATATACTATATTAAGGACTATCATATATTTATTTATTAATAAACAATCTCGTAAGTCTCGTATTAAGTTTTTTCTACTCTCTTCTCTTCTGAATTTGAGCATTTAACTGCTTTGTCTTTTTATTTTTTGATATTTCGATTTTTTCTAAAGATAAATTTAGCTATTAAAATGTTCTTTAAACATTATTGAAGCTTTAATATTATAAATATTCTATATGAATTGTTTACCTTAATTCTTTTCGAGGATATAATTTCAATTTTAATTTTAAAAAATACAAAAGAAAATCACGAAATTTCATAAAAAATATCTACCAAAGAACTTTTAATTGATATTATTTTAATTTAGCTAACTGTATCATGATTTTTGAGATTTTGTCTCTTTCATGGCAATGCCATCCTCTCTGTGGAAAAGCTGTGTCTACAGAGGGGAATTCCATGGAAGAGACAAAAACTAAGTTTTGAATTTTTAAGTGCTTTGGTTTTTATGTGGCTAAAGTAGTACACTTATTTTTTATTAAATTACATACTAAACCTATCAAAATTTTGTATTTTAATTATAAATTAGATTTTTCTTAACTTATTTATGATGTCCACGCAGTCTCTAATTTTAATAACCCTGGGACTGTAAAAAACACCTTCTCATGTGAATGACCGAAGTACACAAGAATACTCAGGATATTCAATTTTTATAAAATTCAATATTGCTGTTCGAAGATTCAAGTTTAAAAATTGTGATGTGGAAAAACCCTCATCATCTTCAGTGCATAATCGTCACTGCGAAATGTGAGTGCCAATGATTGTGTGTCCCGGAATTCTCCACAACTGATTGTGAACCATTGTATTCAAATTAACTTCAAATTTTTCTCATTTTACCAATCTTGCAATACTTTTGGTCAGTAGTGTAAGTTATAAATTTTTATGTGCATAGCTGTGTGTCTCCACTTACGAACTTGGAATTTTCGGCGCTCCGGGTGAATGCGCAAATGTTTGACTTTTTTTTAGTATACCTCCAAATCGATGAAAATTACATTTTTACTTTCATGTTAAGCAGTTCACCCACCACATATATTATTTCTTCTGCGGTCGATTCAATTTAACTATATATTTCATACTATAGCAACCACCAGAATTCATGCTAAAAGTAGTTACTGCAAATTAATTAACTGAATTGACTTAATTTACTGTAATAAAACGACGTTGTCAAGATGCCGCAATCAAAAGACAGCCTCGATCAGTCTTAATAATCATTTTGACGAAAGATAGTGAGCATGTTTGTTAGAGGAAGGTAAAGCTTAAATTTATGAAAAGAATAGGTTTATAAATCTGATAAATATTAGCAGCACATTACAAGAAAAAACGTTTACGACATATTTAGATTCAATTAAGCAACTATAAGCAATTATTTGTTCAAAAAGGGATATTGAACTAATGAAGAAGCCTTATAAAGATTCTTAACTAACATCATAACAAAGTCTCACATTTTTTTTCTCTCTCTCTCTCTCTTTGAACTTAAGGATTGATGAATTGTTTAACATCTCCCATTGTTTATTTTAAAGAAGTACATTGATATTTTTATAAATTGGGTAGTTAATTGCGTCGAACAAGAGTTCAATTAAGAGTCGAAGGTGTTTCGAGTTTCGATTAATAAATAGATTTGTTTTGGCAAATAAAATTATGATTCATTCCGGATTCTTTACTCCGGAAGCTATATAGAAAGGAAAGAACTCCAAAACGTACAATATTAGCAAAAAGAAAATCTACTGAACTGCATATGATTTGTGGCACTCTGCTGCGCAAGTTGAAAATTATAGAAGATGCTAAATCTCGCTTAATGGAAGATATTATTTACCTTCCATTAGTCGCAATATCTATTAGATACGCATGTCAGATTAGATTAATCCGTTTTCTGTTGTTTTATTCTCCGTCTAAAACCGTGGGGGCCTAATGGTAAGATGTCGGCCTTCGACCCGAAGTGTTCCAGGTTCGAGATCCGAGTCAACTGAAGATCCGTCGTGGGTTAGGCATGTTAGCACGCCAAATCAGATGTAGGGAGACAAACGTTCTCCCACTGATGTGGTACCCACGCCCGCCGATCCACTTATAGGATTTAGTGTTCATAGGGATAGACGGGGCGCTGGTGTGGGGCTGAAGTTTGGAGAGGGGGTGCCAACTCAGGTGTGGTCCTCGTCATCTGACCGCGATCCAAAATAGCTCTCGTGTTGCTTCAAAACGGGGCTTTAATGTAACTAAGCTAACCTTATTCTACGTCTAAAGCATTGCAGCTTGAATTTTTTATTACAAGATACTCATTATCGTACACATTAGTACTAATTATCATAGTTATGAAAGAAAAATTATCAAAACTGGATGAAATCTCTTGGAATAGATTTGTATCCTTGAAATTACATTTCTGCCATTTAGCCATTTAAGAATGAAAATGATTGCGACTAACAGTGGATTAATGGAAGCAATTCTTTCCTGACCTATTGTGTCCCTTTTAGTTCCCGGAATCATTAATAAATTCAACATGAGATCAGCTAAATGCATTTAACTACAAGCGATTAATAATTTGTTTTAATTACAATTTTGAAACGAAATTTGAATAGTAATATTCGTCAATTGTATAGTCAGAATAGTTAAGCCTGAAGGAATACTTTAATACAGTTTTGTGAATTTTTACGTTTTGTTTTAACTCAAATTTTAAAAGAAAATTTGAATTGCAATCTGCGTCACTTGTATTGTCAGTGTAGTTAAGCCTGAAAGAATACTTTACAATGGTTTTATGAATATTTACGTTCTGTTTTAACTCAAATTTTAAAAGAAAATTTGAATTGCAACCTGCGTCGCTTATATTGTCAATGTAGTTAAGCCTGAAAGAATACTTTACAACGGTTTTCTGAATTTTTACGTTTTGTTTTAACTCAAATTTTAAAAGAAAGTGTTTATTGCAATCTGCGTCACTTGCATTGTCAGTGTAGTTAAGCCTGAAATAATATTTTACAACGGTTTTCGGAATTTTTACGTTTTGTTTTAACTCAGATTTTAAAAGAAAACGTGAATTGCAATCTGCTTCACTTGTATTGCCAGTGTAGTTAAGCCTGAAAGAATACTTTAAAACAGTTTTGTGAATATTCTTGCATATCTTTTTTCAACCTACAATAGTTTAACATTTTGTAATGAAGAACTACAGACAAATAAGGGGCCTTCCAACGGAATTTCTTCGGCAAAGTGGGTGGGGCGCAGGAATCCTCGACCGCACAAATATTTTCGTAGCAGAAGCCCCGGCTTTCCGGAACATTGACGGGCCAAAAGTTTAATAAATTCTTCCCCAATTTCGCAGTCGCGCCAAAGCAAAACGCAATATGCCCCTTCCCGTAACCATTCTCCCAGGTTCGCCAGCGTGTTTGGCATATTGACGGCCACACTTCACTGGAGATTTATAATGGAAGTTCCCATTTTTACCCGACGGTATTGATAAAAAAGGAAATGGAAGGGGTGGGGAAGAATGTGTGCGTACGGGAAAAATAATAATACGGCATTGACTGGCTTTCCGAAAAGTGGCATTTAATATGTCCCGTTTTGTGTCAGAAAATAATCTTTTTCAATCCGATATTGTTTAGCTACCTTCAGCTCGGATCCTATATTTCGAGAGAGATTTGCATTTGTTTTTCTACTATCACTAGAGATTTTTTTTGGAAAAATAAAACAGTTTACTGAATTCTGGGCC
>BGPR01013211.1:0-42428 GCA_013235015.1 Araneus ventricosus
TATTTTAACAACGGACGAAGATTACGCTATCAAATATTTATTTAGAAACAATAAAAAAATTTAAAGTTCACCATCAATAAAAGCATATTGTCGCAGATAACAATGCATAAAATTACTTTTAAAAATTTCAAAAAATTGGGAAAAACTGTAATACTTTTATAATGATATGATTAAAGATAATATTTTAATTTTGGCAGGAGATCATAAATTTAATCTTTTATTTACCTTGATTTCTTCCCAATATATTTAATATCTTATTGGGATTTGTTTATTGATTTTTTTCAAAAATTGAGCAAAATCAATTAAAGAAAGTAAAACCACTGCAATATTCTAAGGTGATCAAAAATA
Organism: Araneus ventricosus; assembly: GCA_013235015.1. Taxonomy (NCBI): domain Eukaryota; kingdom Metazoa; phylum Arthropoda; class Arachnida; order Araneae; family Araneidae; genus Araneus; species Araneus ventricosus. The sequence continues at coordinate 349 of BGPR01013211.1, forward strand.
CAATCTGCTAAACTCATTCTTTACTTGTCAGCACAAAGATAAGCAAGAGATTGAATATCTATTTAAACCAATCAGAATCGATTTAATTTCAATTGCAACAGACAAAGTGTATGGTTTGCAACATGCATAAAATAAAACAACTAGCGATGGAACTCGCTATAACTTTGCTTAAACTAATTAATAAAAAAATTCTAATTAAAGTTTTCAAAAAAGCTGTGTAATACTACCAAATCTTTCAAAGCATAACAATTGCGCAATATTTCCAGGTTCTTTTCGAACATTTAATCTTTTCCCTTAGAACGCCAACAGCCATAACATACATGGGCGGATAGCTTTATTATTATTAGATAAGCAAATAAGAATAAAGATATTTTAAAAATTTCTGTTTATATAATAAATGAGAATCGAAAAGGCTTTTTGCTGTGAAGATTAGAAGTGAAATTATATATATACATGAAAAGATGCAAAAAATACATTCCACCTTTTTCGTAAAATTTTAATCTGAATTTTAATTAATCTAAATTTGAGAAATTTAGAGGCTTTTATAAAACTATTCACCAAAAAAATAGTACATTACAAAGTGATTTTAACCTCATCTAAAGATTCAAAGAATTGCCCTTTCAATCCAATTATACAAAAATAGTTGCCATACTAATTACTTTATAATTTTAAAAATATTTATGCAGCAAAAGTTTTCATTATTGTAAAGAAATTCAAATAATTTTCATTGTTACTACATATATTTTATGCTACGTTTTTTCTTCAGTTGTTAATAGCCATAGTATGAAGATAATGTATTATTCTTTTCATCGCTCGTGTGATAAAATGTAATAATTAAAACGATGAAAAGTGTTATGGTGAAATATATCTAAAATTATTTTTAAAAATTATTAAAATACGAAAAAACCATTTCGCGGAATAAAATTTCTATTCCTGAAAATAAATTGTTTCAATTTTAAGGGTTGTAAAATAATTTATGTGCGAAAATATGCTCGAAAGTTATTTAGGAAAAACGTTTAACTTTTCATTAAAAATTTGGTTGACATTTTGCAGAGCCCTTTCGTAGTGTATGCCTACTTTCCTAGAAATATGTATTTGCGTAATTTGGTATCTCTAAGTCCAATGGTCTACCTTGTAGAAAGTGTTTTGTAAATTTTTTAAATCATGCATGTAATAGAATTTACAGCCAGTCTTTAATCACCATTATACGTCCCCTTATTCTAATATCGTATTCGATTTCATTTTCACTGATAGATGCAGACACGACGCAATGAAATCGAATATCAACCTCAAGACAAGGAGTCTCTCTCTACGTTTTTCTTTACACAATCAATATTAAGAAGGAACCCCCACATATATTCCCATTTGAAATATTTTATCACTTCTACAAAATTTGAAAATGAGATATTCGTTTACGATATTTAAGAGATATGAATTTGAATCTGTTTTACAGTAAATTTCAATTATATATATTTTTTTCTGTGAATCATAGAAGAATCGGCAAAAAGTTGGTATAATTATTTCCGCTATCCCAATAATTTTCTATGAGCCCCAAGTTTTCTGTCCTAAATTATCTCCTGGCATATTGAAAAGTGCTCCCATTGCGAAGACATTTCAAATGTATCATCTACGACATCCATATTGTTTGAATCATTTTTAGTTTTGGATGAATTTTTAACTTTAATTCCATTTCTCTTATACGAAGTATATTAAATGATAGTATTTTTATCATGAAAAAAAATTAGCCGGAATTTTTGATGAATCTTCACATTTTAGAAATCTCCGAGTCTGAAAGAAATCCTATTGAAAAACCTTTATTTAGATTGATCTGTTTCAAGTTTGCAATGAGGGATATAGTTTTGACACTTCTGTAAGTGCTAAATGATTAGAATTTTGTGCACTTGTGTATTTTCGATAACAAAACAAAGCTTTAATATTTTCAGGGATTTATTTAAATTTAGTCGATAATTGAATTAAATTTTAACTGCTTTACAGTAGTGCTACGTGGTAGTGAATTGAAGAAGAAATAGATCTCAAGATTAAAAGTTGAAATTATAAAATGAAAAACTCTGCTATTTCATACTCTATTAAAACTGTGTTTCGAAAAACACTTTTTTAACTATAGGAAATAAATCTGTCGGTCTGCGAGCAGGATGAGTCATAAACGGAATGAGCTAGACTTTCGAAATTTTGTGTGTGATCTTGACAGTAAAATTGTAGATTTGCGTCAGCTCTTGGTCCCAAAAGTTCAACTATCGATAGTGCAGTCGATAGTTTTCTCAAAGAAAACTATCGACTGAACTATTGATAGTTCCAAAACTATCGATAATATCGATAGTTTTCTCTCCGACGATACTATCGATCGGTGTTCTTCCAGTCATTGGTTGGAAACTATCGACACTATCGATAGTTCCAGTCGATTGTTTCAGTCGATAGTTTTAAAACTATCTATAGTTCCAGTTGATAGTTTCAAAACTATCGACTGGAAATGCGCCTATCGATAGTATTGCCAGGGAGAAAACCATCTGTAGTATCGATAAATTTATGAAAGTCGATATTATCGATTGTTTCAGTCGATAGCACTGAAAACTCGATACTATCCACTTTTCTTCGATAGTATCGATATTCTATCGATGTTTAAGAAAAACTACAACAGAGCAACGGGAAGAGAAAGCAAAAATGCGTACACGATTCTCTTTCATATTTTACAAAACCAAACACAGGAAGTTCCGCTGTGTGTGAGTATATGAAAGTGTTGATGAGAGAACACTAGCCTGCCTTTTTATTTTCTCTCCAGATTTCTATAAAGTTATTAAAATTAAAAAATAACGAAGGCGTTCAGTTTTATAAATGCATTAAGATGGATTTTACACTTTTTTTCATTTCATACTTTAATGACCAGAAATTATAGCAAATTTAGACCGAAAATCAAATATAAATTAACCCTTCTTGGGGCGGAGATAGTCTTTTCTGCTTATCATGTTGGGTTCAAAAAGGGATAATTCTTATTCATATGTATATTTTCTGACATAAATTTGTATATTCATTTATATGTATATTTTCTGGATAAAATATTCTAAAGATTCCAGTGAAATGATTAAATACAAAACAGATACGTTCATTTGCTTTAGAAGCTAAGTTTTCTAATCTGAAAGCTCTAAATCAAAATAATAGGGCTGGCAGAGAGTTTTAAAGCTACATGTGTTTGCTGTTGAGTTTTCTTGAAACCTTGTGGAAATCTGTTATTTGACAAATTTTGAAATTGATTCTAATTTATTCTGGTTACTCAGAAACCTCAGACACTGTTCATTTTTTCCTATAGTGATTGTAAATTGTTCTGGTTTTTGCCTATATGAAGATATTTGTAATGATATGTAGTCTTATCACTAAAGAAGTTGTCACTAGAAAATGGTTACGGTTGGATGTGACTATCACAGTGTTATCTGTTCTTCTCTGAATGCTTTCATATGTGTTTCCCCTCACGAACGTAGATGGCCATGCAGTTAAAGCATGCCATTCGCGTTCACTCCCAGCCACGCATATTCGACCACTAACACGCCCAAACCGGTCGTCAATGATAAAATCCGGTCAGTGTAGAATGGAAAGTTGGATATTCAACCAGTCTCAATAACCATCACTCCGTTTGGACTGCCAGGACATAAATCAACACTGTCGGAAGTACATACTTTCAGGGGGAGGGGCCATTTACATTTTTTGGCGTGGTTCACCGAGAAAATCGGAGAACCCAAAGTTGGGATTCGGAGAGGCTGACAATGGACGCATCTGCCTTGCATGGAGCTGTCTTGAAAGACCTGCCTAAAAGAATGGACTAAAAAATGGAATACCGTGAAATGCCATTAAGGCCATTTATGGGTGTGGAACTGTTGTGAATGAGAGGCCTAAATCCGATTCACAAGTCTTCTAATCCACCGATGCGACTTCAATGCTAAAATCCGTTCAGAATTGGAGTGGAAGTTTGGATGTCATAACCTGTCTCAATTTACCATCACTCCATTTGGATTGCCGAGCCGTAAATGAGGTGTGGAAAGTTAATTAGAGGTGATACTTTGGTTGCGTTCTTCTGCAGGGAAATTGGAGAGGGCGGAGGAAGGAGTAGGGGATCGAAGTGACAGGCACTGGACGCATTTGCGAGGTGAGGAATGTTTGTGAGTGATCAGACTTGATTGTTGGCTTAAAAATGGAATGGCTTGGAGTGATCGTTAATGACAACCTTCATGGGCATGAAATTTTTCAAGAGTAGTGAATAGTATCTGAGAGGAAATGCAATTAGCATATCCCCACCTCAAACATAATTAAAGGCCAGAGAAAATGGCAGACACCGCACAATCATTGTTCAAAGCATTCTCGAACAATTGTTGGCAATCTCCGGGAGATGAGGCGAAACTTAGGCGAGAGAAGGTTGAGAAGAGAACTTTGTTCAGGTGCAATATCAAGTTTAGGAGAAGGCATTAATTTTAATCAATTCGACTTCTTACTCCATATTTATTGCTATGTTCAAGACTAAAGTTTCCTTCAAGATTTGAATTAGAAAGTGCTGAGATAGTCAGTACTAGTTATATTCAAGATTTGCTTTATAGTCAATTATTTTGTATTCAATCAAGATATATGTTATTGACAATTTTGGTTTATTCATGTAATGAAAGAAGTTGTAAGTTACTTTTAAAAACAAAAACCTTAAATAATCTGATGGATTTCGAAGTCCTGAATTCCCACTATAACAAAAGCAATTTTGTGACATCTCATAGTAGTAAAATTATTTCTGTTTTTTTTTATGAAGAAACTACACAGCATTGGTTTTTTTTACTAGAAATAAACGAAAAGAGGTAGCCTACATCTTACTATAATTCTCCTTAACGCTTTTTCTTTCGAAAAGTAGTTGTTAGGATGAAGGGGGAAATTATACGTTATAATCCATTTTAAGAAAGTAAGTTTAAATTAAATGTATTTCATATTAGATCCTGAAAGTTTGGGGTTGAGGTTTTCTCCACGTCATCTATCAATGGTTCAAAATAACTAGGTTCGTACCTAAATAGCCCTCTTATTGCTTCAAAAAAGCGTTGTTCATTTTACTAAATAGATATAAATTAGAAAACTAAAGATCTTATATTTGCTTAAATTGTTCATCTTTCCTATCCTATAAAATGTAATTAGTGTTGTTATGTAAAATCATTTGTCGGAAACTTAGGATTTGTCATTGTTTATGTTATCTATACAAGACATGGTTCATGATACTAAATTTAAGTGACATTTTCATATAGAAAATTAAAAATACCTCTGGAATAGAGTATTTAATTAACTGGATTTTATTTTAATTCCATAAGAAACTAGATTTAACTTTTTATGAACATTTTCTTAGCAATCCAAAGCATTGCCCCATCTTTTGCTACGCAGGAAGTACAGAAACCATATATTATTATTTATTTCCTATTTTTCTCTTTGTATCCCCTCTCTGCTTACGAAAATGAACCACCTCAACTATACAGGCGTGGTAATTTCAGTAGTCTTCTTATGTACTCACGCACTCAGTATTAAAGAATATCAAACACTTCATTTTACTTTTGGGCAAACATATCAAATGCAATAATCTATAACTCGAAAGAACTATCTCACACAACCAGGAAAGAGGAGTAAGGAATTTCATTCACTGCATTACCAAAAATAACTTCATTCGCATTAGTTTTAAAAATTCAAAATTCCTATTTTGAAATATTTATTAGCCGAAAAAATACATTGCAGAAGGATTTCACAATTTTTTGTTGTTGTTCTTGAGAATTACAATCTGACAGATAATTTCTTTAATTAAATATCGATATAATAAAATCTCTTTCGAGTAATCAAATGGTACTCTATCATTTAACCATGCCTTGGCCCTTCCACAACAGAGATGGCATTGACAACGAATTATTTTTAGGAACATAACTAAAAAAATATTGCTGAGAAATTCAAAGGGAATTGCACAAATCTTCACATAAAATGTTCCTCACGTTTTAAGGAAAGAAGGATACATTTTCGGTAGAGCGTTGTTTTGTGTAGGTAATTTTCGTCTGCTTTGGGATCGCCGCAATCTTATGTCTGAATCATTACTTTTCTTCCATCCACCACTAGAACACAAACTTCTTGAGGATAATTGTGCTTGGTACATTCCCAAGCACTTAAAATATAAAGCGTAAATTTGAAATAAAAGACAGAACACACGTCAGAAAAATGATTAAATATTTATAAAGTTGTTAAAGAAATAGTGGTAAAATTGAAGTTAAATATTCGAAAGTTATTTTCAGATGACTATAAACCAACATTTTCATTAAATTATTTGGGATAGTGGTATTATGCGATGTTCATACATAATTTCTTTGAATCCTACAGGATAAGACATAAATTAGATATGAAAATTCTTTAGTAGTGTGGCTACTGCGTCTCATGTTCATGAAATAAGAATTAAACTGCAAGAAACCCAGCTACAAACACTTTTATCTGTATTTTTTAAAAGATGTCATACATATTTTTGTTATATGTATACAATATATTTTTTTAATTTAAGAATGTTTCGTTTATCATCTAGCAGACTGTAGATTTAAAAAATGAACTAGAAACTTTGGATCTAAGTTTGCATAATAATCATTGAGCAAGCCGTAAAGGATGCAGCAGTTTTATTGAGAGAAAACTCATATTTTCGTTCTCCGAATTATCGAATCAATGCTCTCACCACTTATGTACAGTTGAGCTATGAAAAATGAGTCGTGTGTATACTCTGCTGTCGTCGCATTTTTATGGCAGAAAAAGTTGAGCAGATAATCTATAAGAAATTTTGCCAAAATCTTGTCGATACCTGTAGTGAGACTTACACAAAGTTGAAGAAAAAGAAGAAAGTTTATGGGACAGATTGGATGAGCACAGAAGAATTTATATGCTGTTCAAACATTTCAACATGGCTATGAAAATTAGAAAGTGACGACTTCCAAATCATGGCAAATATCAAAATATCCAAGATATGCATTAAGCTATGGGTGAAAATCATCGAATTACTATTAATGAGTTATCTAAACAGTGAAGAATTAGCTATTGTACAGTTCTTGATTCCGACTGAAGATTTTGGTCTGAGACGTGCGTTCGTCAAGTTTTAGGCGAAATTTCTCTAAATAGACGAAAAATGAGTGGTTTTCAGCGGCCTCTCTCTCCATCAGCTGACACTGAGCAAACCTTTTTCACAATGATTGTTATATGAGATTATGTCAGGATTGAAGGATAGAGATTGAGAGCATCTTTCAACTCAACTTTGTCTGTAATAAAAATGCGGGATAGAACATTAATGTATGCATTTTTTAAAATTCTAATGTGCAGAAGTGGTGGAAGTTACAACTGGAAACTTCCGACGCATACGTAGAAGTGCTCGTTGTCAATATGTGCTAAGTGCCTTTACTTCTTAGCTTTGAGGATAGGGTACCACTCTCGATACTTTTTCATCACCCTTTCACATACATATAAAATTAAAAACAATACAAAATTATTTGTTTATTGGAAACTGGGAAGGAAAAAGGGGGGACGGGCACAGACTTGTTTGCTTAAGGTCCCCTACAAGGCGTAATGTGGTACTGCATAAAATCAAGTAAATTCATGTTAACATAAGTTAACTTTCTCTTGACTGTTTTAAAACAACCATATTTCAAGTCTTTTTATATTATTAGTATATCAGCCAATTTATCTTTCCTGCGACCAGGGACGTGGAAAACATCTAATTTCACCCCCTTGGAAATTAAGATAATGAGACTATAAAAATGCCGAATTTACTGATGAATTTTGCCGACTATTAATTGCAAGATTTATATTTGAACCTCAAAAGTTCTAAGAGTTTAGAAAGAAGTGAGACAACAGGGCAAAAAATTAATAACATATAAATAAAAAAAACGCTCATGAATAATAATAAATACAAAAAAATTCAATCTTGATCAACTTACTCTTTATCAAAAATAGATGTTTTTTATAATATAACGAAGAATACCAAATACACTTTATAGACACCTCCATTCAAACAATCGGGCCCAAAATGTAGGCGAAAAGGACCACGTACCAAATTCCATTTATTTGTGTTATAGCGTTCAAATACACTTGAAAACACAGAGGGAGAGCCATTGCCTTGTTGATGGCTTTCGTGAAAAATCTGATACTTATCAAAAATTATGCTATGAAACTTTTTACCATTTTTCTTCCTTCTAATCCAAGTGTACCAAACTCAAATGCTAACTCGGGCCAAATGACGAAGATCTAAGTTTATAAAGGCAAAAAAGAAAAAAAAATTAGGTTTTGTGCAAAACCGCAGTAGTAATATATAAACAGTACAAAGACAAATGTGAATTTAATATTTTCGTCGTGAAACATGGAATCTCCTCTCAGCCACCGAGTTTTTTACTTCGAGGGATATCTTACTAGCAGTGAATAAATTTAAAATTAATCCAAGATGAATATCAGTAATTTTGGATCTGACAGAAGATTTATTTCCTTTCATAAGCAAAAAAAATGCTCCTACACATAAGCATTTCTAAATTTGAATTAATTTCAAGTGTTCTTAAAGCTGACTAGTATGTGTTTGGGAAATGCAAGCATCCGAAATTACCAGAATTCAGCCTTCAAATATGAAGACTTCTGGATCTCAAATACTTCTGCTTGCGCATGTTTAAATACTGATTTTATAAAAATTCGTTCCATTCTGCAACGGCAATAAAATACCAATGAAGTGCTTTTCATTGTTTTATTACCTGCTGCTAAAATATTTCCTGTTATTGGTAGAGGAAACAGCGAGTCGATGGAAAACAAATGGCAATCATTAATTAGCAAATATTATAGTTCATTATTAATATTTATTTATAAAGAGGAGTTTTAGAAGCTAAGCAGTGAAATTGAAATTAAAAATTTTCTTACTTAATAAGTCGCTAATATATTTGTTACGGTCAAAGAGTTTGGAATCCTTGTTACAGTTCCTTGCAGTTTTTAGTTATCGTGTTCGGATACATACGGAATAGCTTGCAGACAGACTTCCCGTAAACAGATTTTCTACAGAATTTTATAGATGTCTTTGCGTTAGGACCACATACCAAATTTCATCGCTCTAGCCCGATCATTTGTCGATTTATCGTGTTGTCAGACAGACATTTTTCCCAGAAATAAGTATTCCGACTCAAGGAGTGCAGAAAAGTGGAGATTGAATCATTTCTGTATGTTGAAATTCTTTACTTTTAGTATACATTATATTTGCGTAGTTCTTATAGAAGAACATAAAAATTGAAAGAAAACAATTTTTTTAGTTCTAAATTTAAAATCACAACCACTCAAATAGCTTCGTTAGTTAAAACTCTACATAATAATATCTCTTTCGAGTAATCAAGTGAAACTCCGTAAATTAAACATTTATTGGCACTTGAACAACAGAAAAGCCATTAACAACGAATCACTTATTAAAAACATTTTCCTGAAATACTGAACGTAAGTTGCATAAATTCACGAAGACAATGTTTATCACACTTAGGGAAATGGACGCCATTTCGGTATTTGCCCTGAGCTTGTTCCTGAAGGCAAATTTCGCTTGTCACTCACTCACCACTTGCATCCCACCCATCATTGCTCTCAATCACCAGGAATGCATATATCTCTTTGTTATCATTGCACTTGGTAATCGAAAGCACTTATATATAATAAGCATGCGTTAAGTTCTGTAAAATGTTTAAGAAAATACTTTTTATGTATAAGACGATTCAAATAAAAAACTGGTACTATGGATATGAATCCTTTTTACAAATTCAAATAAACAAACTGGAGAAAAAGTTAAGTTTCGGATTTTTTTTCATAAGAATTTGAATCAATGTTTTCGCTAAATTCTTCCGGTTACTGATATTATGAGATATACTGACAGTGTTTTTCTTTGAATTCCACGTGCCAGAAGATAAATAACTAACGTGAGAAAATCCAGTTTTTGAGTGACTGCAGCGCTCCTAGCTTAGAGGGAATCAGTTAAGCTGCAAGCATCGCTGCTGTAAGCGGATTTTACAATACTTTTCAAAACTTTTTAAAAATGTTTTCATTATATAGCGTGTCCACGTTAAACTTGGCCGACCTTATTTTTGAAACCGTTAGTTCTAGATGCGTACTTCCAATTAAAAAAATTGTCAAAATTAGATGCAGAGTGCAGATATTAAAAGTTTGAAGCGAATAAAAAGATTTATTGAAAAATTACACAATCTAAATATGTATATAGCCCCCAGGTCCCTACATCCAAATTTAGGGAAATCTTATCCATACAAAAACATTGCAAACACAAAAAGTTCGATATTTGTACGATCAATATTCACGGAGAAATTCGAGTTCAAAGTTTTAACGCATAGTGAAGGGACAGTACACAAATGGATATGGAAACATAGTGCCCTATCAGAAGAACAACGAATTTTTAGACAAGGTATGATCATGACAAAAGTGTTGTTCGTTCAAGTCAAAAAACAGTATTATATTTGCCTACTCACTGCTATTAAAAATATGTATGTTTTGTATAAGACATAAAAACACAGTACATAGGCTCATACAATTTTAATAAAGTAATTTGAAATAATAAAATAGTAAGTAGAGCTTTCTCGCAGATAAAATCAAACAAAAACAAAATATAATAGAAATAAACAAAGTGTAATGAATAAATATCTTGTTTCTTACTTTCTCATCACATGTGCTCCAAATGTCTTCCTTGGACTACATAGACATACACGTGACTGAAATTCCTCTTAAACTTTTCTCAGCATGCTGCATCTGACTGCGGATAAAATGAGATTCTGAAAATCTACTCGGCTCACTGATTCTACTTCGTAGAATTTGCTTTAAAAAAACCCAAAGCAACAAATTTAGAGGATTTAGATCGAGGAGGCCATTCTACCAAACTTCCATAATCTATGATGTTTTCTTGAAACATACTACGTATAACTGTTCGGGACGGAGCTGCGACGCATCCGTTTCTAGCTTGTTCATAATGAAATTGCAAAAATCGAACCGTCTATCTTCATCTCCAGGCAAAAACTCTTATACCAGTCGAGGTCGATAAGGATGTGAGCCTTGTACATTTAAAACGCTGCATACATGGGAGTTTGAGCAGGCACACGCTTCGCTAATGTCCTGGACACTAGACTGTGGATACACAAGAACATATCCCAAAATTTCCACGTCAGAGGCATGCATATTTGAAATTCCAAATCGAGGACGTTTATCCACGCTACCCGTTTCTCGTAAGCGCTTTACAACATTGAAAATCGTAATTGTAGATGGATGGCTATCATTTGGAAATTTAATTGCGTATTGCCTTCAGCCTCTCGCCCAATCTGATTATATTGGCCATAAAGCAGTATCATTTCTATGTACTGTTCCATTTCAACTACAAGCATTGAGAGAATAACTAAATTCATTTGGTATAAGTCACTTTTATTCTGCAGTTAAGGGCTTACGTTATTAGTTCTCTACCAATCGCTATTCAGTGAGACTAAATTTGGATAGGAACCTGCAAATCCGGCAGTATTCCATAAGCTTTTATGCATAAAGATAGGGAAAGTTCAAAACGCGATTTCGTTTTCAAACGATTGTGGTCGTTAGTTTAAATAAAGTGATCACTCACTGAGTTAATAGCTGGATCGTTATTGAAAAGTGAGTTCGACTAATCTGAGTTTTACTTCAGTTCTGTGAAATTCAATGACCGCCTACTTTCTGTATTATAGCGGATAAATGGATCGGCCAAAGTGAGAAGAGGGCGGGGTTTACAACTAACTCCAGGAAACACAACAGCGTGAAATTTTTCAGCCTCTTCAGATTTTATTAGGGCTAAGATCGTGCGCACTCGGCATATTTTTGGCGGCTTGAGCGGGTATAGCACCCATGATCTTTCTTGATAACGAGTTCAGTATCCACACTTTAATTCAGATATTGATAGATCGTTGACAAAAGTTTGATTTCCGAATAATTTTTCTTACGAAATCTACTTCTTTCAGCATTTCCTTTTGTGTACGGCAACTGAAAATATTTAAATGACCACATGTGTAAAGTGGTATATGTCAGTAAACGCCATTTTTCATATCTCGGTGAATATTGGTCGTACAAATATCGAACTTTTTGTGTATGCAATGCTTTTGTATGAGCAAGATTTCCCAAATTTGGATGTACGGATCTGGGGGCTGTATACAAATTTAGATTGTGTATTTTTTCACTAAATCTTTTTTTCCGCTTCAAACTTTTACTATCTTCACTCTGCATATAATTTTGACCATTTTTGTAATTGGAACTATGCATCTAGGACTAACGGTTACGAAAATAAAGGTCGTTTAGGTTAAACGTGGACACGCTGCATATACATTTAATATATATTTTTTAATTTAAGAATAATTTATTTATAATTCGATAGTTTGTAAACTAGAAAATTTATTTAAAAACGACTAAATATATATATGATGCAATGATCATTAGAAAGCGGAAACCCAAAACAACAGATTCTTTGAAAGAAAAATAATTTTTTTCACTCTTAATGATCAAATAATCTGTTAAAGGAATTGTAAAACATATAAATACAGTATTTTTTGTGTATTTAATTTTCATATCATAGTCATCATCTAATATTCGTTTGGGTTCTCATCAAATATTTTGATGTATGTTTTATCTAACGGAAACAGTTATATGAGATCATTAAAAAGTTGGGATCATATAAAAGATTTGGTTTGCAAAAACAGCCGAGAGACCTTATTACTCACAAAAATGCCACAATTGACTCATTATTAAATGTAAATATTCAAAAAAGCTTTTTAAAAAGTAACGTTTTCCTTCCCAGTAATTAATTATTTAACGTAAAACATTTTGTTCGCGATCCAATGACTATGGAAACTAAACAAATGAAATGGATTAAAGCAGACAAAAAAGTTAATATGGCTAACTAATTGTTATAGTCATAAAAGACGATAGTCACCGAAAGCGGAGGGTATGCCATTATTACAATGCAAGCTCGGTGTACTTTTTAAAGGTATCGAATTCAAATTAAGATAGTATCATGATTTAAACAAACCTAAATATTTATTTTATTAAAAGGAATAACTGAAAAAATGTTGATTGAAAGGACTTTTTTGTTACTGCTTAATGAGTTGGTACTCAAACAATTATTTTTTATGAAAAAAAAAATGGCAATTTCTTTTTGGGCAGTGACCGACGCAACTCTGAAAGTTTCGCGGTGAAGAGCACAGTTTTTTTTAAATATCTCTCAGAAAATGACCTCTTCTTTCCTTATTGCAGAATCAGATTGTTCCCGTTGGTTTTATACAATTTGTTTAACTTCTTCGAAGTTAATGGAGATCTATCTTCTTGACTTTCGCTGCTTTCACTGGCGGAGAGTGTTACAAAATCGCCTAATTCTACATTCGTCTTTTTTTTCGAATAATTCTATGACTTCTGCGTTTTCTTTATTTGAAAATCCATCCTTGTCAAATGTTTTCGCAATTTGAGTACAACTTCTTTGGCTTTATTTTCAGCCAAGTATGGTTAAAATTCTTGAGTTGGGGAAATTAAATGGAGCTGAGATGAAACGTACGTGTAAATTCGCTTTCTGCTAATTCGTGATTGGCAAGGGCATAATGGGGCCACTCGATGATACTGGTTAAAGCACAACTTTTGAACAATAAGGATGTTCCGTATCCTAATGCCTTATTCCATGTATTTTAGTGTTAATGTATTTTTCTTCTGATCTGTATGTTTAGTTTGGCATCTCCGCTAGGTGGCGCTATTTTTTCCTGTTTTGTGGTATTTGAGTTCGCAATGTATTTGGCATCGTGCTTGCTCTTGGCAGCCATTTACTTGCTACTAGTGCGCTAGTATTTTGTTTCTTCGCTGTTCAATGCCTGCAACTTGCTATATCTTTGTCGCAACATGCTGTTTTGTTAATGCTTAATTCTGTTTAACTGTTGGTTATGGTATATAGTTATGAATACATATTTTAAATTGAAGTCTGTTCGTCATTTATTGAATGAGACGACTTCAAGATCTATTTGGACCTCAGTCAACTTATTGTTCCAGCACTGGGTTCTGGGGTAAATTGAGAACTCATGATCCTCACGGGAATACATTGTAATGTAACTTCAACAAAGGATAAAGGCATCTAACGACTGATAAGTCCTCTTTTTTTCTCACGTTTGTTCACTTCGCAGGTTTGAAAATCTCGACCGAACAAATAGGTGTTTTACGCGTTTTGTTCAAATAGTGAGAGTTTTACAAAGACAGCTGGCTATGACTCTTTTTACTTCACAGCAAAAATATAAAAATTCTGTCAGGTTTTATTGTAGTCGGCTTATATAGCAGTCAGCAAGTCTGTGGTCAACTAAGCCAATCTTTAGCTTGTATAATAAGATATTATATTTTAGCGGAAAAGCGGTTCTACTTACCTTCTTTCTTTCTTTGACTTTCTTTTAATAACTTTCATTAAATAATGATTTAACAGCTCGTACGTCTGATAATTCATGTTATTTATTTGTTACCCAATGATTATCCTTAATGTCCCAAGGTTTCTTTTCTTACTAAATCTATGATACTTTACACTTTGTAACTAACATTTGACCGTATCTAATTTCTTTTTCAGGTTAGGAGAACTATTTCCGAATTTCACCGATAGGAGTTTCTGTAAGCTGATTCATTGCTTGCAGCATAGTCTAGATGTCAGTTCTATAATTATAGTTTTCACTGTAATTTATACATTATAGTTAAATGTTTCAGTTAGCAGATCATTTTTAAATGTGACAATGAACACACGGTTAAAATTTCTTGTAAGGAAAATAAAATACATTTGTTATTATATAAAACAAAATTCTTTTTAACATAAGAAACGATGAATTCTTTTTTAAAATGATTGTATTAATGACTTAATTAAATAAACCAAGATTTTTATTACTCTCTACAGCATGGATACCTTATCGCAAAAAAATCCTCTTGAATTCTTTACAACATTGCTTCGTGCATGTGTATGTTCTTCAGTGAAAACGTTTATTCAACGAACCACAGATCGCTGCTTTCATAATATCATCATTTTCGAACATACAAAATGCTCTATGAAATGTTACATTATGTTGTTATCGAAACCATAACCAAAGACAAAGATATAAAAAGATTTCACTTTCATAGATACTAATAGCAACACATTTAACATTGCATTCCCAGTACGCAGTGGCTCCAGGAAATGTGAGACAAATCACTGCAATTGTTATCACTCTGGTATCATATACGGTGATAACACTGGAGCCAACAAGAAAAATTAGGTATCGATAGAAATTATCGAAAGTTCTTTCAATTTATATAATTTCATGGAAACTTAATTTAATTGTAAAATTAATATTATGCCATCACTATTTAAGAGCAAAACGTAATGAAAGTATTTTATCGTTGACAGGACATACGAGACTGGTAACATTGACATGGCTGACAGACTTCTAACAATGACACACTTTCTAAGTTGAAAATAGCCCGTTATGAAACAGAATAAAATGCCCTGATTGATTAAGGATACAACTGTGTGCAGTTAATACATATCTTCAAATTAGTTTGTTAACTACAATCACAAATAACAGCAACTATTTCCGTACTCTAAAATCCCATCTTAAAACCAGCTCTTGAAAATCAAAATAATCTTAAAATGGGATAAAATTTGATCCTAATATCTCAAATGTATTTATGAATGTATTTTTTTAACTGTAGCTAATTTTTCTATTTCCAAACAGACTCTCAATCAAATTTTAATTTTACTAATAAAAAATTTATAATCAGAAAATTGTTATACGAGTTCACTGTAGGTAAATATAATAATCGCAATAACAACGATATTATCGTAGTATCAATAGATATTTTTGTAATCCAGTAAAATTACTTAGCAATAAATCTATCACAGTGGAGAGCTATACAAAGTTTTAAGGAATAAGTCTCAATGAACTTACAGAAGACATTTTAATTTAAAAAATTGTATTCTCAAAAGATTACTTTTTCGCTTACTATTAACGTCCGGTATGTTAAAATATGCTATATGCATATACTTCCAGTTGGGAAAATGCCTTAATGACGTAAAGAATTATATTTTATGCTTTTTGAGAGCATAAATGTACTGCTGAAAAGATTCTAAATTTTTATACAACCCCCGGTCTTATTTTTAATATTAAGTGACATATTTTTGAAACACTAACGCATTAAACAAAAAAAAGCTACACACTTCTGCGAATAAAATTGCCTGATTTATGAATATTTGCATATCGCTGATATGATTTTACATCAATTCAATAACCAAAGAAAAAGAACCTCCAATCAACTCGTAGCGCTGGTTCGATGTGGCAGCTGATGGAATAAATTAGGAAATTTGAAACTCTGTTAAGTCGTTCAAATTTAGTCGCTGAAGAGTGAATTTTTTTGTTTAAAATATGAGTATCAAAAATAGATTGCTAAATATGATTGACAGGTCTGGGCGACTGAATAATAATTTCCAAGACCCGGACAGCTACTATGCATATATCTATACTAATCGTTAACTGAGTTATTGGGTATTTCAGGTTTATGATAAAGTATAATTTGCATCTTTTATGTGTAATTGGTCTAATGCCGCCTGACGGGATGTTTTTTTTTATTAAAAATTTTTATGCCATGAAAAAAAGCCCACCAATCTGCATAATTTGCTTACCCTGCATCTCATTTTACAATCCGGTTATTTATTTAATAGTTCTGTAAAATATCTAAGGTTTTTTACCCCCTAATATTTAGATTCGTAAAAAATTAAATAGTTTTACAGACGAGAATAAATAAGTTTTGAGTGAAAGTGAGATAGCACATATTTATAGTTAAGAATGTAGGTTTGAAAATATATAAAAGTAAATTTACCACTTTTAATATTGCAGAAATTTCTATAGATAATTTTAAAACTTTTATTTTAAACATATATATAGAGTTACATATTTCTTTTATATAAAGCCTAGAATTTTATTTCTGGGCTGGTAGATGTAAATTAATGTTATATGGTTTGGTACGGATGTGATATGAATACGTGTATTTTACAATACGAAAAGCTAAAAGTTGGATTATTCTAGGATTGGATTATAAATTGTGACAGATACAGCAGAGGAATAACAACAATGGAAATGCAAAGCACTGTTTACATTTGTCCCTGGCGTCTTCTCAACACACGGAAGAAAGCAAATTTCTGGATTTGAATCCACACAGAACTAGAGTATCATTACTTAAAATTAAGCCTTCTTCAGGGCTATGAGCTAAATTAAACAACATATTCCCATTTTGCCATCCTGAGTATGAGGAATCCTGAGTATTCTCCTGAAAATGATAATCGTTTTCAGGTATATTAAGAAATATGTAAATTGCCTGCTCTGCAGTGCCATTTTCATCCTTCGCGACCAATATATCAACTACTTTTTTTCTTTCAGATATAAAACCCCCATACTTAGAAGAGTATGTGTACGAAATTCAAGTGAAATTGGCCAATTATTTTCCCCTACAGACAGGTATAAACACCTTCTGTTTAATTAGGATCACACTGTACTTTCAATTCGTTTTTTAGTTTTATCATTCGTCTCTAATGTTGATCATTAAACTAAAAAGACGTTCGATAGCTAAGCTAGTTCATAGCAAACACAGACAATATTCTACTAATTTACCAATAATCTTATAGAAAATATCTTTTTCATTGAAAGCTTTAAATATTTCATTTCATATGTTAGATAATAGACAATTTTTTCTTCCGTAATGTGCCGAGTCTCTGAGAGTTGAAGCAGGTATGACAGTATGATGAGAGGAATGGAGTAGATTGATCACGAATGGCCAGCCGAATGGGTATATAATTTTTCAAGAAAAATGAATTGTATGCGAGAGATAAGGAAATTAGTGCATCCCCCCTCAAGGCTCATAATCAAGATTGCAAACTACAGAAAGAAGCAGATGCTACACCCAATCAGAGTTGTAAACTTTCTCTAGTAGTTGGTGGCGGTTTCCAAGAGATGAGGCCAAATTAGGATCACAGAAGTTTGAGTAGAGAACTTTACTCTGGGGAACTATCAAGTTCGGAAAAGGCATTAATTTTAATCAATTCAATTCTTACTGTGCATTAATTGTTATGTTAAAGACTAAAATTCCCTTCCAGATTTGAGTTATAGACAATGTTGTGATACGAGGGACCAGTTATAATCAAGGTATGTGTTTTAGACAATTATGTTGTAGTCAAGACTTGAAGTACAATCTAGAGTTGTGTTATTGACAACTGTGTTAAAGTCAAGAAAAAATAAAAAAAATGTGTGTTATATAATAAAAACTAGAATTATAATAAAGATTTTTGTTATCTAATGAAGACGAATTATAACCAAACATTTGTGTTATAAACAATTTGCTCTCTCTGAATTTTCTAATGGATTTTAAAATAATTTTTACTCCAGAATAAAGAATTGTATCATCCAATTCTCGCAGTACTCTAATTATGAATAAATTTTGAATAAAAATTATTCCTAAATTTAATGTATAAAAGATCCATTTCCTTTCAATTACAGATTTAAAGTAATTGATCTTCATATATTTGAAAAGTTTTACATTTATTCTGAGTAAATAAGAATAAAATAATTTGAAAATTGTTTTATTTTGTATTGTAGTAGGTAGTGTTAGAGATACAGTAGTGTTATATCATTCTTTTGTAGTTTTCATTACTTTTATGTTTATATCGCTATTGTGAAGTTAAGTTATCGATATCAGACTAGTTTATTAAAAGCTAAGTTTAAAAAAATACTTCCTTGAATGCAAACAAGCAAGTTTTTTTTCTTGCCAAATTTTAAATTTAATTTTAGTGTAAATAACCGAATGATAGACTATTTCAGTGAGATATTATATATAAACAATAATCTATTTCAGTGAGATATTATATATAAACAACAATAAAGAGCAAATTCAATTCTTAGATAAATAATAACAAATTTAATGTCGGTGCACCTGAAGATGTAAGAAATAATGCGGAATAGATCTTTTGGTCTGTTTTAGTGTGTGGAATGAAAATTTTGGTCTAATCTAATTATGAATTAAATATCTTAAAGTAAACCGAATTAAATATTTTACAATTTCAAACAAACACAATATGGCAAAGTTTGTGCTATGTAGTATAAGGAAGAAAGCCGAATCTGCATTTTAAACGTCTACATTTCAACCTATTAGGTATCAAATTCGATACAGATACATCATTTTGGTCACAAAAAAGCATTTAAAATTACATTAAGTTGTTGAATTTTTATCGCTTTCACATACACGCTAATACACACACCGGCAGACGTTATCATGTTGAAGGATCTGGTCCAGAATTTGATGCACATCTACAGTTATGAGGATAAAACCGTGCACCATATTTATCCTTTTTTCTCTTTGCGTTTTTTAGTTATCATTTTCGCATGGTCAGGGACAGCTAAACTTCCCTTAGACTGATTTAGTCCAAACTTTGATGGAAATCTATAAATTTGGAGTTCGTATCCATCTCTCTCGCTCGATCCATTTTTGAGTTATCATGTTGACATATAAACATTCATATTCATTATCATCAGAAATTAAGCGGAGTAGTAAAAGAAGTGTTTGTTTCTACAGAATTGTTTTTCATTTTTTTAAAAAAAGTGTTGTTTCAATTACTTGACAATGAATTCCATTTCAGGAACGTAATTTTAAAAAATAGTTGAAATACTGAATGTAAGGTCAAACGTAAGAAAGCATAAATTTACTCAAAGAATGTTAATCACATTTTAAAGAAAATGACACAATTTCGGTATTTGTCTCCTGAGAGTTGTTTTCAGAATGTAAACTTCGTTTGTCCCTCTCTCTTTCACACTTCCCATCATTAGTCTCTAACGCCAGGAATTTATGCACTCCTCTGCTATCCCTGTGCATCGTAATATAAAGTACGCATATGTAAAAGATAGCCTTGAGAAAACTTTCGAGATGCATTGATGTTAAAAATGTTTTTTTTTATATTTAAAATAATAAATAAAAACTGGTTGTATTGATACAAACCTTTTGCAAATTGAAATAAAATTCCGAAATCATTTTTCATAAGAATTTAAACGAACATTTTCGTTAAAATGCTTAAGATACCGATATTATTCGATTTTCATACCGTTTTCTTTGAATCCCACATGCCCAGAAAAAAATAAAAAAAGAATTTACAGTCGCTCTTATGACACTTTATCTGTCCTATGCAATAGAAGCGCCCTCTGCGACCGACAAAAGCGAATGCAGAAACTCCCATTATGTGCCAGAACACCAACCGATAGGTGGGTCTCGAACATTTCTCCCTTTTATCTTCCTTTTTTTAGAAATGAAACATCTCAACAACGATCCGGCCATGTATTGCACTGCATGTAATATACATGTGTTACTTATTACTGACTTATAATCAGAGAAAAATGTGTAACGTTGGGCGAAAATCGGCAATTCTGAGAAACTAGGACGATTTCGAAGCATGAAAATACTTTATGACTTAAAATAATGGTACTGAATAATGAACCGAAATATATTTGTGATAGATTCTGATATTTTTTGGATTATATGAAAATTATCAAAATCGGCGGATGTCAGCATGTGAACGTATATAAATTAGTGTTCCTTAAACATCGATACTATTGAAGCCAAGTCGATAGTATCGGGTTTTCGGAACTATCGACTGAAACAATCGAAAGTATCAAAACTATCGATAGTTTTCTTCCGGGCAATGCTATCCATAGGAGCATTTTCAGTCGATAGATTTAAAACTATCAACTGGAACTATCGATAGTTTCAAAACTATCGACGCGAAGGACACATTGAACTATCGATAGTTCAATGGATAGTTTTTAAAAACTATCGAATTTTAAGGAACACTAGTATAAATATTCTCCTGATTACATCAACTGAAAGAATGAATAAACTGAGAATGAGTTTCTTTTTTTTCATTCTAGAAGCAAACACAAATTTTATGGTTACAAAATTGTTTTATTCTTGTATATTTTTCTACCATGCTGAGTGGAAGACACGTATCAGAAACTGAACAAGGCAGAATACTGACTTTTAAGGATGCCGGTTACAATGGTTCTAAAATTCCACGAACAATTGGTAGATCAAAAGTTGCACTTAAACGCTTTCTCAATAATCCTGGTAGCTATGGCTCAGAAAGCGAACAGGAAAACTTAAGAAAATTTCTGCACGGCCAGAACGGCAGATTTAGAGGCTCGCGTGAAAACAAAAAATGTTTTTATTGTAAATTAAACATGAAATACAGTTATCCTGTACCAGCCTAACAATAAAAAATGCACTGCATAGATATATAAAATATATGCATATTTTGTTATATGTATTAAATATATATATATATTTTAAATTTGTAAATATTTCCTTTATGATCTGACAACCCTAGACCTCGAAACCTGTTTGACTTAGAAATTATTTTACACAAAATTTATCAAGAAAGTGAAAAAATGAACACTAGATTCTTTGAGAGAAAACTATTTATTCGTTTCTTTTAATTACAGAATCAACGAATAAAAACCTCAAAAAAGTAGCTACAATATTTCTTAAGTTTTTTCTTTATCAAATTTATTAAGAAGAACATTAAAATTTTCTTCTCATATTCATCATATAATGTTCCTTCTTTCCTAATATTTTGATCCATCTACTTCAAAACAATTGTACGGGGTTTTAAAAATGCTTGATTTTGAAGAGCAAATGTAGAATTGAAAGTAAGTATTTGTGCAACATAAGATCAGATGAATTCCATGTTCATCACACGTTTACTCAGTCTTGATAATTTCAAAACTAATATTTTAACGTCTTTTTTACAATTTTATAATTCCAATATCAGCCAATTTGTTTTTAATCGCTTTGGTCAAGAACATGATTAAAAAAGTTGTATTCACTCTTATAGAATTAAACCTGTCCTTTGAAAACCTACCGAAGTGAATAGAGAAAACTTAGAAAGAAAAAAGACACCAATTGATACATTGGTCTCTCGAACATTCCTCCTTTATATCTTTCTATTTTCAAATTAAACTTGATGGTGTGCAACTTTGATCTAATAAATAATTTTTACACTCACTAGACTTATTAATGAACCCTTAACGATATCCAATAGTACATTTTTCTCGTTTGGCCTTTGCTCGATAATTTGTTTTCTACACTTAAATTGTTCTCGCACTAGCCTGAAACTTACACATATTTAGAAGAGACATCACTGTATGAAAAATATCTTAGGTCTTGTTTATATGTTAAAAACAAGGACAATCCTTTTGCAATAATTTGAAATTTTTACACACTTTTTACTGTTATGTAAGCATATCTCCAACTGAGAAATTAATTAATAATAGAAGTTATGTAACACTTTTGACTGTTAATGTTTAGAAGGGGAGTAATAATTAATCATTTTTATATTCATTTCTTTATTCTTTTGCTTCTGAATAAATTTTACGCACGATATATTAAAAGTGAAACATTTATCAGCTACTATTTTGTATACCTACATTAAATTATATAATGAAAGAAGTATAATTTTAATAGAAAATCCTTTACATGGCTGTTTAATAACTATTAGTTATAAATTCAGAGTACGAAATCAACCGTATTTGTTTCGAGACATAAAACAGCGGGAGTGGTCTCCCCTAAAATTTCTCGTGTACTCCTAACACATGTAGAGAAAAAAAATAAGCCCAAAGGCATCGAAACGAGCAAGAACCCCTAACGTAGGGGAGAAAAAAATAAGCGAAACGTCATACCACGATTAACGGAGGTCATTCAACGCGGAAGTGGAATTAAAAGACCGCGTGATCACCAGTAGGGCTGAAGGTAAGATAAAGAAAACGAAAATTGTAATTTGAGCGCCTTTTTTCAACTGAATGACACAAAAATTAAACACAAATGTACCATTAAGGTAAGAAGGCCACATACCAAATTTCATTTATCAAAGTAATTTTTTTAAAGAACTTAATGTGTTCAAACTATGAGATTAAACAGACAGACAGACAGGTAACCCATTGACGGATTCGGCCCAAAATTTCATACTGACCTACATTTCTGATGATAAAACTGTGTACCAAATCGTATCTATCTAGCTATTCAAGTTTTTGAGTTATACTGTTCACAAGGAACGCGGGTAGACAGACCTCACATACATGGATTTTGTCCAAAATTTAATAAAAAACCTCCAAATTATGTGTAAAGTCCAAATATCAAATTTCATCCGTATAGCTTTAATAGTGTTTGAGTTATCGTGTTGACAGACAGACACGCAGAGAAACATAATTCCAAAGTTGTGTTTTTCGCATTCAGGGAGGTCTAAAAGTGGAGATTTGTCAAAATCTCGAGTTCGAATTTTTTGACGATAACAATACTTTCTCTTTGCATACGTCGTATACGAGAAAGTAAAAAAAATAATAATCGCAAAAATATAATAAATTTTATACACGATATATTAAAAGTGAAACATTTATCATTTACTATTTTGTATAAGTTTTGTATTACTACTTTAAATTATATAGTGAAAGAATATAATTTTAATAGTAAATCCTTTTCCTTTCTGTTTAATAACTATTAGTTATAAATTCAGATCCGAAAGCAACAGTATTTGTTTCCAGGTATAAAAAAATATAGCAATTGCATAGACAGCTTTTTTTCCTCTTTTGATTTGTTTGAAAATTTTATGAAGATGGTTTTTTTCCTTTACAGTGTGAATATTTAGGATTTAAATCCAGAATTTTTTTTATATGAATAAAAAACATAGGAAGTAGAAAGATTTTTTAAACAATGCTTTATTCTTAATGAAATAGGTCAGGATTTAATAATTGTAAAATGCTAAGGCTATTTTTGCTATTCACTCGTTGGGGCTCATACTCTAAGAAGCCAAGATAAACTCGCCAAGACAGTAATTTAATCTTCTCAGTTATACGATATCAGGAATTCTAGCTTCAAGTTCGCGTAACTTACCACCTTCAAATTCAAATCTTAAAATACATTCCGAACTCACTCATAGAAAAACTATTTAACTTTTCTATGTACACGCCTGTTGTATATGCTCTTAAATCTGACGTGGAATTTGAAATTCGTAGGAAAAAGGATTTATTTTTTTATGAAAAAATGTTTAGCAACCCGAAGTAATAAAATGCAACCCCATAGCAATTAAAATATAGAAAGCAGAGAAACTTGGAACCACATATCTTTTTGATTTCCTATTTAACTGTTGGTATGACTCCTCCGCCCACAGAAAAAAATTAAACATTTAAAATCTAAACTATATGGGTACGGTAACTTCAATGTTGTTTTTCATTGTGCACCCACTGAATATTAAGAAATATCGAGATTTCTTGCTTTTGTGCCATAAAGAATTCAATATTACATTCAAAAAAAATTAAGCCCAGTAGTAAATGAAATGGCTGTTTCTTCAGAATTATTTTTCATTTTATCAACAAAAAGTTGTTTAAAGAACTTCATTTCATTTTTCGGATAACATATCAAGTGAAATATCCAATAACTCAAAATAGCTTTCTCCTCTAACCAGAAAAGAAATTTGATGCATTACAAAATTGATAAAAGCACAATCGCATTAGTTTTAACCAGCGGAAGTATCTCCCCTCGACTCCCCCCGTGTCTCCGAAATATAGCGCTTTCATTTTGGTTCTCCTTGTTCGAATCTGCATCACGAACGCAACGCTATTATATACAGTGTGACCAGTAATTGACGCGCTGATATTAAAAATTAATCTCTCGAAAACTACTGATTCAAAAATTTTTATTTAAATTCTGAAACAAAGTACAATACATGGGAATTAGTTGATTACATGTTCGATGTGTCTTCCATCTATAGCTATAATATGGCGCAAACGAAGAGCGAAATTCTGCATCACTCGCTGAAGAGTCGAAGTTTCAGTGATTTCAATAACTGTTTGAATCGCAGTTTTCAGGTCTTCGAATCTCTGGGGGTTTCCAGCGTAAACTTTGTCTTTGATATAACCCCACAAAAATGAATCGCAGGGGTTCAGGTCAGGAGAATAGGGTGGCCAATCAATGCCCATATTTTTTTCGATTTGGGGTACCCTAAAGCCACAATCCGCTCATTAAAGTGCTCTTCAAGCAGATCAAACACTTCATTGGTACGATGAGGCATGTTCTCTCAATCGTTTCAGGCGTTTTGACGCTCAGCGGTCGTCCCACATTGCCAAACATATCGTCGCAAACACTGCCTGTTCTCTCGAACTTTTGAATCAAACGATTGATTGTCGACACACTCGGACCTGTTGTCTTAAGCTTAAACTCAGTCGCAAACTTTCTTTGAGTCAAAATTGGGCTGTTGTTGTTCGAATAATACATTTCAACAATGAAAATGCGCTCAGAAACGCTATATCTCAACATTTTCACTGAAAAATAAACAACAAAAGCCAACTCAATGAGACTACGCAAAAAAATCCGCCAACGCACTGAATCTAACCGCCAAGTTTGAACTTGATACGCCAAACAGTTTTCGAGAAATTGACATTTCTTTTCAACGCGTTAATTACTGGTCACACTGTATATATATAATAGAGAACAGTATAAAGCGATCATAAAGATGAGAGATTCACAAAATGCAAAATGAACTTGGGTGAAAAAATTATAATAATAGTTCAAAGAGATTCAAAATAGGTGGAGGGAAACAGTTATACTATGGTAAACAAAAATTAAAAAAGGAAAATCCTTGAAATAATAATTCTTCAAATTCT
This sequence comes from Araneus ventricosus, assembly GCA_013235015.1. Lineage (NCBI taxonomy): Eukaryota > Metazoa > Arthropoda > Arachnida > Araneae > Araneidae > Araneus > Araneus ventricosus. Next base: position 26,136 of record BGPR01013211.1, read on the forward strand.
CTCCTCTGATTTTTCTCTCCTTTTTCTAAAACAGTTTCATGTATTTGTTTTTTTGATATATATATATATATAATTTTCTTATGTGGCAACAAAAAATTATCTATCGAATTTGTTAATTGCCATTTGGCAACAGTTCGCACATTTTTTTTTCATCGGTGGAAAGTCTGAAACAGTGATTCCTTTTTAGTTTAATAGTGTGAACGAAATAAGTTTGTCTTGAAGTTTCGATTAGGCAAGTAAATGATTGTCTCTTTAATATGTCCTATTCATCTTTATGTGCTATTTCATCTTTCGATTACTAACATTTTCGGAGTTTTAAAAAACATAAATGACTACTCCAAGAAAATGATGCACCTTTCAACCAAATTGTAACGATAGTGAGTCGGTATACATGTGGAAGCTTTCATGAAACATAATATGATTTAACATAAGATCTTATAAATTTTAAAAAAAACTAAAACAATAAGTATTTATGGTTTCAATTTAAATAGTTAAATATGAGCATGTTTTCTAACATTCACATATATATCTATGTACTATAAGAAGATATTAATTTTAGTACTTGATGAAAGTTAATTTTAGTTGTTCACTGCAATTCTGATAATTTAAATTTACTTCGACGACCCCTTCATCCCCCCCTTTTACTAGTAATCCCCCATTACTAGCAAAACGCATACGTGGAATGGTCGAGAAAGGAGAGTGAGTTGGTTTATCATTACTTATCCCAAAAAGAATCACAAGGTAATTCTTGGGGGGTTTGGGGTAGCAGCAGAGAGAGTGTAACCCTCGAGTTGTTTTAAAATATAACATGTACAATAAAATACACATTATAGACCATATAATTCAAACTAATTGGGCCCATTAAAATTTAGGCAAAAAGAACCACGTACAAAATTTCTTATTTATTTATATTTATGTCGTTACAATACACGTAGAAAGACGATACCGATTACCTTGTTTATGGATTTGGTGAAAAACTGGATATTTATCTACACTAATGCATGAAACTGTACCAATATTCATCCTTCTACATAAATGTACCAACGCTCAAATACTAAATCACAGACCCAACTAGAAGCTAAGTTTATACGGGCCATAAAGAAAAAGACTTAGGTTTCTGTCTCAAAAACAGAGTAGTATATATACATATAAAAGTAAAAGACAAGAATAAATTTACATATTTACCTTCTTGAAACTTGAATCCCTCTCTGCTTAATACTTTTCTACCTAAGGGATATCTGAGTCAGCAGTGAATTAATCCAAAATTAATCTGCAGTTGAATAAGTACCCTGATCTGACAGAATTTGGCCCTTTACTCAAAAAAATAAAAAAAAATGCTTCTGCTATTTCTAAAGTTGTTTAATTTAAAGAATTGGAATGGGAGTTTGTAAGTGAAATAAATGCTTTGAAAAGAGGAACGAATGCTTTGAAAAGTGAATGGATGATTGATAATGTAGGAATGAAGTTTAAAAGTGTAATGGAAGTTCAAAAAAGTGAATTTTCGAAAGTGAATGGAAGTTCCTTGACAAGAGGAATGGAAGGCTAACGAAAAGTGAACGGGAAATTTGAAAAGGGAACGGAAGTCATTGAATCGGAATGGAGTTTCAAAAAAAGCGGAATTTTTCAGAATTGGAAGTCTTTGACAAGATGAATGGAAGTATCGGAAAGTGGAACACAAATTTTGAAAGGAACGAAGTTTTGAAAAGCGAATGGAAGTTTCGCACCGTTTTATTGTGAAGCGATGTAAGAACAGTTTCACGCAGAACGAAACCACGATAACTGAAGAGTGCTCGATATCGGTCTGTTTACGTGAACTGAATTTGAGAGCACGGAAGGAACATTTCGAGCAAGAACAGGAGTTTTGCAGATTTAGAATGGAATCTTAGTTTGAATGGAAGCTCGAAAACTGACAGAAGCCTGAAAAAAAGTGGAATGGAAGTTTTAAAAGTGGAACGGAAGTCTGCCTTAAAAGCGCAGAACCCAAATTCTTGAAAAGTGAAACGGAAGCATCAAAAGCGGAAATCGAAGTTCGAAAATTGAATGGAAGCTCTTGAAAGTGAACGGAAGCTCAAAACTGAATCCTTCGAAAGTGGAACGAAGCTCCAAAAAAGTGGAACATTCTGAAAGCGGACGAGCCTTTGAAAGTGGAAGGAAGCTCAAAAGTGGAACTTTTCGAAAGTGAATGGCCTGATCAAGAGTGAAACGGAAGCATCGAAAGTGGAACCGAAATCTTTGAAAAGGAACCGGAAGCCTGAGTGCCGGAATGAAGCTCTTGCAAAGTTTGAATGGTAATTAAAACGAAGAACGGAAGTCGGAAAGGGAATGGAAGATCTGAAATGCAGAACAGTTTGAAAAGTGGAATGGAAGTTTGACAAGATGAAACGGAAACGAAAGTGGAACCGAAATCTGGAAAAGGGCTAACCAGCTCGAAGTGCCGGAACGGAAGTTGAAAACGTTTGACGTAGTCTTTGAGACGAAGAACGGAAGCTTATGAAAAGTGAACGGAAGATTCTCTCAACCGGAAAGAAGCCTTGAAAAGTGGAACGGAAGCCTTGAAAAGAGGAACGGAAGATCTGAAAGCGGAATGGAAGTTTGAAACACGACGGTAGTCGACGAAGAACGGAAGCATGAAACGTGGAATGAAAAGCCTTTGAACGTGGAAAGGAAGTCGGAAACTGAATGGAAGTTTGAAAACGTGGAACGAAGGCTCTGAAAAGAGGAATGGAAATTTTGGTCATGAGGAACGGGATGCATTGAAAGTGAACGGAATTTTGAGAAGGGGAACCGGGAAGCCTTGGTGCCGGAATGGAAGTTTTGAAATGTTTAATAGTAGTCTTGAAACGAAGAATGAAGTTTTGAAAAGTGAATGGAATCCTTTGAAAGCGAACTGGAAGCTCGGTGGAACGGAAGTTTTGATATGAACGGAAATGAAAAAGGGAATCCTTCGAAAGCAAAACGGAAGTTTCGGAAAGCGTAATCGAAAGTCTGAAACATAGAACGAAAGTTAATAAACGTATCTGGAAGATCTGGAAAAGGAACGGAAGTTCGAATCTTTGGAACGGAAGGCCTGAAATCTGTTCTTCATAGTTCTGGAAACGTGAAACGTAGCCTTGATCTGGCGGAACGGAAGCCTTAATTCCAGGAACAGTCTTAAAAATCTAACCTAAGATCTGAAACGTGAACGGTGCCTTGAAACCGTGAAAGGAAAGCCTTGAAACCGAACGGAAGTTTGGAAACGTGGAACGGATAGTCTGAAAGTGCTGAGGAACGAAATTCGAAAAGCGGAATGGAAATCCTTAAAAAAAAGCGGAAATCGAAGCATCGAAAAGGAACGGAAGCCTTGACAAGGCAATCGAAGCCTTTGGCAACTGATTGGTGCTCCGCGCGGAAGCCATGAAACGTGAATTTGTTTTGAAACGTGAGCGGTATTCTGAAACCGGAACGGAAGCCTTTGAAAACCGTGGAACGAAGGCCTGGCGCTGAGGAATGGCCTTGACAAGAGGAACGGACGTACTGCGCGAACGAAATCTTTGGAGAAGGAAACCTTGAAGCTCGCGCTGAATGGAAGCCTTGAAACGTTTGAATAGTAGTCTTGAAACGAAGAACGGAAGCCTTGAAGTGCGGAAATAACCATTGGCTGAACTGAAGCCCCGGCGCGGAACGGAAGTTTTGATAAGTGGAATGGAAGTTTTAAAAGTGGACATTTCTAAAGTGGAATGGAAGTCTCGACAAGAGGAACGGATGTATCGGAGTGAACGGAAATTTTGAGAGAAGGAACTGGTTTTGAAAAAAGGACTTGGAAGTTTGAAATGTTTAATGGTAGTTTGAGACGAATAACGGAATATGAAAAGTGAAATGGAAAGTTTTAAATGAATGAAAGTTTGAAAAGTGGAATGGAAGTTTTGAAAATTGGAGTGAATGTTCTGAAAAGTGGAATGAATTTTTTTAAAAGCGCAATGGAAGCTCGGAAAGGAATGGAAGTTTTGACAAGTGGAATGGAAGTTTTGAAAAAGTGTAATCGAAGGATTGAAAAATAGAATGAGTTCCGAAACGTGGTCCGAAGATTGAAATGTGGAATGAAAGTTTTGAAACGTGAAAGAAGTCGAAACTGAAATCGGAAGCTTGAAACGTGCACGGAGGTTTGAAAAGAGGAAACGGAAGCTTTAAAATTGAACGGAAGATCTGAAATGATGAACAGAAGTTTTCAAAATAGGATTGAAATCTTTGAAACGAGGAAACGAAATCTTTGAAAGTGAACGCAAGATCTGGGGTGCCGGAAACGAAGCCTGAAAAGGAAACGACACCTTGGTGCCGAACTGCATTTCGATTACGTGGAATGGCTGGAAACGTGAAATGGCTCTTGAAAAAACGGAAATGGAAGCCTTGAAACGTGAGCGAAGTTCTTGAAAAGCCTAATAAGTAGTCTTGAAACGAAGAACGGAAGCCTGGAAAAGTGAAACGGAAGTCGAAACGTGGAACGGTTTGAGAAGTGGAACGGAGGTTTGAACGGAATGACGATCGAAACGTGGAAACGAAAGCCTTTGAACGGAAAGGAAGTTTGAAACCGGAACGGAAGCTTGAAACGTGGAACGAAGGCCTGAGCGATGAACGGAAGCCTGACAAGATAAGAACGGACGTATCGGAAAGTGAACGAAAACCTGAGAAGGAACCAGCTCGGAAGCTTAATGGAAGCCTTTGAAACGTTTAATCAGTAGCCTTGAAACGAAGAACGAAGCTCCTTGAAAAGCGGAAACGGACCATTGAAAGTGCTGCGGAACTGAAGCTCCTCGAGCGGAACGGAACGAAGCTCGGAAAGCGGAACGGAAGCTCTTGATATGAATGGAAGTCGAAAAGCGGAACATTCTCTAAAGGGACGGAAATGACAAGATGAACGATGCACGGAGTGAACGAAATCTCCGAGAATGTGAACGAAGCCTTGAAAAGCCGGAACGAAAGCCTTGAAACGTTTAATAGTAGTTTGAAATGAAGAACGGAAGTTCGAAAGCGGACTGAACCTTGAAAAGCCGGAACTGAAGTTCGAAAAGGAACGGAAGCCTTGACAAGCGGAATGGAAAGCTCAAAAGTGGAATCCTTCGAGCAAAACGGAAGCCTGGCGCGTAACTGAAAGCCTGAAACATAGAACGAGTTATTAAACCGTGCATTCCGGAAGATCTGGAAAATGGTTCGAAGCTTTTGAATCTTTGGAATCTAAATGGCCTGAAATCTATTCTTTATGCTCGAAACGTGGAACGAAAGCCTGATCTATGGAAACGAAGTCGAATCTGTGGAACGGAAGTTCTTGCACCTGAATCGGCGACGAAACGTGGAAACGAAAGCTCCTGAAACCGTGAGCGAAGCTCTGAACCGGAAGCAGTTTGAAACGTGGTTTATACTGAAAAGAGGAACGAAAATCCCCTGAAAAGCGGAATGAAACAAAAGTGAATCGGTGCTATTCGGGAAAGGAACGGAAGTTTTGACGAAGCGTAATGGTGCCTTGAGGCATCCGATAGAAGCTCAAAAAAAGCGGAAGAAGCAAAACGAACGAAAGTGCCTGAAACGTGGAAAGCGAAGCCTTGAACCGGAACGGCTTTGAATGTGGAACGGTTGGCTCTGAAAAGAGGAACGGAAGTTTTGACGAAGAGGAACGGATGTACGGAAAAGTGAACGAAATTTGAGGAAGGGGAACGGAAGCTCTTTGAAAGCGAACGGAAGTTTCGGAAACGTTTAATCAGTAGTCTTGAAACGAAGAACGGAAGCTCTGAAAAGTGAACGAATCATTGAAAGCGGACTGAAGCCTGAAAAGCGGAACGGAAGCCTTTGATAAGTGGAATGGAAGCCTTAAAAGGAACATTTCAGCGGAACGGAAGCTCTTGACGCGATGAACGATGTGATCGGAAAGTGGAACGAAATCTGGCGAAGGAACGGAAGTCGGAAAGCGGAACGGAAGTTCAGAAACGTCGACCAGTAGTCTGGAGACGAAAGGCTGAACGGAAGGAAAGTGGAACGGAAGTTTTAAAATGTGGAACGAAAGCCTGGAAAAGTGGAAATGGAAGTTTGAAAATTGGAGGAATTGCCTGAAAAGTGGAATGGAATTTTAAAAGCGCAATGGAAGTTCGAAAGTGAAATCGGTGCCTTGACAAGTGGAATGGAAGTTTTGAAAAGTGTAATCGAAGGACTGAAAAATAGAATGAAAGTTCCTGAACGTGGCCCAGATCGGAAATGTGAACAGCCTGAACGTGGAAAGGTGCCTTGAACCGAATTTAAAGCCGAAATGCAATGGAGGGCCTGAAAGATATCGGTGCCTTTGAAAATTGGAATGGAAGACGACGATGGATCATCAGAAGCTTCAAAATAGATTGGAAATCTGGAAATGAGGAATGAAATCTGAAAAGTGGAACGCAAGATCTTTAAAAGTGAACGGAAGTTCGAAAGTGGAACGATAACCTTAAAAGCCGAACTGGTATTTTCATTACTGAATGGAATACTGGAAACGTGGAACGGTTTCTGAAAACGGAATGAAGTCTTTGAAACGGAAAGGAAGTCGAAAGTCAACGGTAGCTTGAAACGAAATAGAACGGAAGTTTGGGAAAAGTGGAAACGGAAGTCTTGAAAACGTGGAATGGTGCTCGATGAAGTGGAAACGGAATAGCCTTGAAACCTGGAATGGATGATCTTGAATGTGGAATTGAAAGTCTTGGAACCGCGGAGCGAAGTTTTGAACCGGAATGGAAGCTTCTGAAAACGTGGAACGAAGGTTTGAAAGATATCAGCCTTGACAAGAGTGAATGGACGTATTGAAAGTGGTCTGAAATCTGGAGAAGGGGAACTGAAGCCTTTGAAAAGCGGAATGGAAGTTTGAAATGCTCTAATAGTAGTTTGAAACGAAGAATGGAAGTCTTTGAAAATGGAATGAATTATTGAAAAGCGGAACTGAAGTTCTTCGAAAAGTGAACGTGAAGTTCGAAAGCGGAACGAAGTTCGATAAGTGGAATGGAAGTTTTAAAAAAGTGAACATTTCAAAGTGGAACGGGTTTTGACAAGAGGAATGGATTTAATCGGAAAGTGAACTGAAATTCCTGAGAAGGGGAACCGGAAGCTCTGGAAAGTGCCGGAACGAAGCCTTGAAAACGTTTAACGGTAGCATTGAGATGAAGAATGGAAGTTATGAAAAAGTGGAATTGGAAGTTTAAATGTGAATGAAAGTTTGGAAAAGTGGAATGAAGTTTGAAAATTGAGTGAATGTTCTGAAAAGTGGACTGAATCTCTTTTGAAAAGCAATGAAGTTTCGAAAAGTGGAACGAAGTTTTGACAAGTGGAATGGAAGTTATGAAAAGTGTAATAGAAGGATTGAAAAATAGAATGAAAAGTCTCCTGAAACGTACTGAAGATTTGAATGTGGAATGAAAGTTTTGAAACGTGGAAAGGAAGTTTTGAACTGAATGGAAGCTTTGAAATGTGTAATGGAGGTTTGAAAAGAGGGAATGGAAGTTTTGAAAATTGAATGGAAGATTTGAAACGATTTAACAGAAGTTTCAAAAACAGGGACTGGAAATCTTGAAATGAGGAACGAAATTTTGAAAAAAGTGGAACGCAAGATTTTAAAAGTGGAACCGGTTCTCGAAAAGTGGAAATCGAAAATCTAAAAAAAGTCAACTGCATTTCCTGATTATGGAACGGAAGGCCGGAAAACGTGAACGGTTCTCTGAAAATGAACGGTGCCTTTAAACGGAGCCAGTTTGAAAGTTTAATGGTAGTTTGAAATTAGCACGGAAGTTTGGAAAGTGAATTGCCTTTGTCGTGGAATGAAGTTTGAGAAGTGGAATGGAAGGTTTGAAAATTTGAATGGATGATTGAAATGTGGAATGAAAGTTTTGAACGTGGAAAGGAAGTTTTGGAACTGGAATGGAAGTTTGAAATGTGGAATGAAGGTTTGAAAAGAGAATGGAAGTCTTTGATCAAGAGGAACGTGGATGTATTTTGGAAAGTGGAACGGAAATTTTGAGAAGGGGAACTGAAGTTTTGAAAAGGAATGGAAGTTTTGAAATGTTTAATAGTAGTTTTGAAATGAAGAATTGGTTTTGAAAAGTGGAATTGACCCTTTTGAAACCGAACTGAAGTTCGGAAAAGGAATGGATGTTTTGATAAGTGGAATGGAAGCTCTTAAAAGTGGAATTTTTTCGGAGTGGAATGGAAGTTTGAAAAGTGCACCTGAATTGAAATATAGAACGAAAGTTATTAAACGTATCTCGGAAGATCTGAAAAGGAAATCGGAAGTTTTGAATTTTGGGACGGAAGGTCGAACCTTATTTTTATAAGCCTTGAAACGGAATGGAAGTTCTGATTTGTGAAAGGAAGTCTAAAATCTGAATCCTTAAGATCTGAAATGTGGAACGAGCCTTGAACGCGGAGCGAAGCCTGAAACCGGAACGGAAGCTCTGAAATGTGGAAACGGATGGCCTGCTGAGGAACGAAACCTGAAAGCGGAACGAAATCAGTGCCGGAAAACGGAAGCATCGAAAAAGCGGAACGGAAGCTCGACAAGTGGAACAGAAGTTCTTGAAAAGTGAACCAATCTTTGAAAAGTGAAATGGAAGCATCGCGCGGAAATTGAAGCTCGAAAACTGAATGAAGTTTTGGAGGCGGAAATTGAAGCTCAAAAAGTGAACTTTTCGCTGAAAGTGGAACGGAAGTTCAAAGTGAATATCTGGAAAGTGGACTGAAGTTCTGAAAAGTGGAAGGAAGTTCAAAAAAAAGTGGAATATCTCGAAAGGAACGAAGGTCTGATCAAGAGTGAATGGAAACGGAGCGGAACTGAAACTCCTGAAAGCCGAACCAGTTCTTGAAAGTGCCGGACGGAAGTTCTGGGTAAAGTTTAATTTGGTACTTAAAACGAAGACCAGTTTTGAAAGTGGAATGGAAGATTTGAAATGTGGAATGGAAGTTTTGAAAAGTGGAATGGAAGTTTTGACAAGATAGAACGGAAGTATCGGAAAGTGGAAAATGGAAATTCTGAAAAGGGAACGGAAGTTTTGAAAAGCGGAATGGAAGTTTTGAATGTTTACAGTAGTTTTGAGGATGAAGAATGAAGAAAAGGAATGGAAGATCAAACGTGAGCGAAGTTTTGAAAAGGAATTGAAGTTTTGAAAAGAGGAACAAAGATCTGAAAAGCGGAACGGAATCTTTAAAAGCGCAATGGAAGCTCTGAAAAAGGAATCGGAAGTTCGACAAGTGAATGGAAGCCTTTGAAAAGTAATCGAATGATTGAAAAATGAACGAAAGTTCCGGAACGTATCTGGAAGATTTGAAATGTGGAACGAAAGTTTTGAAACGGAAAGGAAGCTCGAAACGAAATGGAAGCTTGAAAATGTGTAACGATTCTTGAAAATATGAACGGGTGCCTTTGGAAAACTGGAACGGAAAACCTGAATGATTTGAACAGAAGCCTTTCAAAAAACAGGATCGGAAATTGAAAACGAGGAACGAAATCTGGCGCTTTTGAACGCAAGATCTAAAAGCGGATGAAGCCTGAAAAGTGGAACGAGTAACCTTTAAAGTTGAATCAGGATTGACACGTGAAATTCGGAAGGCTTGAAATGTGAACGGTTCTCTTGAAAACGGAAACGGAAGCTCGGAAACGTGAGCTGAAGCCTGAAAGCCTAATGGTAGCCTTTGAAACGAAGAATGGAAGTTTGGAAAGTGGAATGAAGCTCTTGAAACGTGGAATGGAAGCCTGAACCGGAAAGGAAGTCGAACCGAAACGGAAAGCCGAAATCGTGGAACGAAGGCCTGAAAAGAGGAACGGTTTTGACCAAGAGTGAACGCATGCATTGAAAGTGGAACCGGAAAATCCTGGATAGCCGAACGAAGCCTTGAGCGGAACGGAAGCTCGAAACGTTCATCAGTAGTCTTGAAAACGAAATATTCTGAAGCCTTGAAAAGTGGAAATGGAACTTTGCAGCCGGAACTGAAGTTCGAAAAGCGGAAATCGGAAGTTCTGGATAAGGAACGGAAGCTCAAAAGCGTGAATCCTTCGAAAGTGAACGGAATTTTGAAAAGTGTAACGAATATCGAACATAGAACGAGTTATTAAAAGTGGCCCAGATTTGAAAAGGAATGGAAGTTTTGAATTTGAATGGAAGGTCGAAATTTGTTTTTATAAGTTTTGAATGTGGAATGGAAGTTCTTGATCTAGGAATGAAGTTTTAAAATTTGAATTTAGTGATTTGAAATGTGGAATGAAAGTTTGAACGTGGCACAGTTTTGAAAACTGAATGGAAGCTTTGAAATGTGATGATATTTGAGTGCTGAGAATGAAATTCTGAAAAGTGGAATGAAATTTAAAAGCGGAACTTGAAGTAAAAGTGGAATGGTTTTGATTAAGTGAATGCTCGAAAATCTGATAGAAGTTCAAAAAGTGGACTAGTTTTAAAAAAGGAATGAGTTTTGAAAAGGAACTTAAATTTGGAAAAGGCGGGAGAATGAAAGCATCAAAAAAGTGGAATGGAAGTTCTGAAAATTGAACGGAAGTTTTGAAAAGTGGAATGGAGTTCAAAAGTGAATTCTTCGAAAGTGAAATCGGAAGCTCAAAAAAGGAACGCCTCGAAAGTGGAACGAAGCCTGAAAAGTGAATGGCTCAAAAGCAGAATCCTTCGAAAGTGGAACCGAAGGTCGACAAGATGAAATCGGAAGATCGTAAAGCGGAACCGAACTTTGAAAAGGAACGGAAGTTTTGAAAGTGCTGAACGGAAGTTTCCGTGTTTAATGGTAGTCTTAAAACGAAGAACGGAAGTCTTTGAAAGTGGAACGGAAGATCTGAACGTGGAACGGAAGCCTGCGCGGAACGGAAGCTCGGTCAAGAGAACGGAAGCACCGGAAAGCGGAACGGAACGGAAAATGGGCAACGGAAGTCTTGTGGAAAAGCCGAATCAAGTCTCGAAACGTTTGAATTTATACCTTTGAGACGAAGAACGAAGCTATGAAAGTGAACGAAGCCTTTAAAACGTGAATGAAAGCCTGGAAAAGTGGACGGAAGTCTTTGAAAACTGGAGAACGTCCGAAAGTGAACGGAATCCTTTTAAAGCGCAACGGAAGCTCTGCGCGGAACGCCTGACGCGGAACGGAAGCTCTTGCGCGTAACTGAATGATCTGAAAACAGAACGAACGAAAGTCTGAACGTGGCCTGGAAGATCTGAATGTGGAACGAAAGCCTGGAAACGTGGAAAGGAAGCCTTTGAAAACCGAATGGAAGCTTTGAAATGTGTAATGGAGGTTTGAAAAAGAGGAATGGAAGTTTGAAAACTGAATGAAGATTTGAATGATGAATAGAAGTTTTCAAATAGGATTGGAAACCTTGAAATGAGGAATGAAATTTGAAAAGTGGAACGCAAGATTTGCGCGAAACGGAAGTTCTGGAAAAAGTGGAATGAAAATCCTTAAAAGTTGAATTGCATTTTGATGTGGAACGGAAGGTTGAAATGTGGATCGGTTTTGAAAAAACGGAATGGAAGTTTTGAAACGGAAAGGAAGCCTTGGAAAGTTTAATGGTAGTCGGAAACGAAGAACGGAAGCCTGGAAAGCGGAACGAAGCTCGAATGTGGAACGGAAGTCGCAAAAGTGGAATGGAAGGCCTGAAATCTGGTATCTTTAAGTCTTTGAAACGTGGAATGAAGCCTGATTCAGGAACGGAAGCCTTGAAATCTGGAACGACGACGATCTGAAAAGAACGAAAGCCTTTGAACGGAAATGGTTTGAAACCGGAACGGAAGCTTGAAATGTGGACTAGGCCTGAAAGATGAACGGAAGTTTTGACAAGAGAAATGATGCATTGGAAAGTGGAACTGAAATCTCCGAGAAGGAACTGGAAGCTGGCGCGGAAATGGAAGTTTTGAAATGTCAATAGTAGTTTTGAGCCAGCACTTGAAGTTTGAAGTGGAACGGCCTTGAAAAGCGGAACTGAAGCTCGAAAAGTGAAACGGGTGCTTTTGATAAGTGGACGGAAGTTTTAAAAAAGGAATTTGAAAGCGGAGCTGGAAGTTTTGAAAAGTGTAATCGAAGGTTTGAACATAGAATGAAAGGTTAAAAAGTGGCCTGAAGATTTGAAAAGGGAATGGAAGTTTTGACTTGGAAATTAAAGGTCTGGAAATCTGGTTCTTTTATGTTTTGAAAACGTGAATGGAAGTTTCGATCAGGAATGGAAGTTTTAAAATTTGACCTTTGGTGATCGGAAATGGAAACGAAAGTTTTGAAACGTGAAAATGGAAGTTTGAACCGGAATGGAAGTTTGAAACGTGGAATGGAGGTTTGAAGAGAATGAAATTTGAAAAGTGAAATCGGAACCTAAAAGCGGAATGGAAGTACTGAAAAGTAACTGAAGTTTGACTAAGGGATTGCCTTTGAAAAATCCAGGAGGCTCAAAAAAGTGGAATTATAGTTTAAAGTGCTGATCTGAAGTTTTAAAAAAGGAACTTAAATTTTGAGTATGGAAATCGAAGTATCAAAGTGGAATGGAAAGCCTGAAATTGGAACGGAAGTTTCAGGCGTGAATGAACAAAGCGGAATCCTTCGAAAGTGGAACTGAAGTTTCAAAAGTGAACATTTCGGAAAGTGGAATGGAAGCTCTTTGAAAAGTGGATGAACAAAAGAATCCTTTCCGGAAAGTGGACTATTCATCAAGATGAACGGAAGATCGCAAAGTGGGAACCTGAAATTGAAAAGGAACTGAAAGCCTTGAAAGCGAGACGGAAGTTCTGCAGTTTAACGGTAGTCTTTAAAACGAAATATCCTTGAAGTCTTGAAAAGTGAACGGAAGATCTAAACGTGGAAATCTAGCCTTGAAAAAGTGAATGGAAGCCTTGACGATGAAACGGAAGCACCGAAAGTGGAACTAAAATTTTGAAAATGGCAACGGAAGTCGCGCCATCCAAGCCTGAATGTTTAATTTATAGGCTCGAGATGAAGAACTTGAAGCAGAAAAAGTGAAACGGAAGCCTTAAAAAAACGTGGAACGAAAGTTTGGAAAAGTGGAATGGAAGCTCAAAAACTGATGAATGTTCCATATGGAACGGAACTTTGGTGCCGCAAATGGAAGTTCGAAAAGTGGAAATTTGAAGTTTTGACAAGTGAACGAAGTTTTGAAAAGCGTAATCGAATGACTGAAAACAGAAACGAAAGTCTCCGAAACGTGGCCTTGAAGATCGGAAATGGAACGAAAGTTTGAAACCGTGAAAGGAAGTTTGAACCGGAACGGTGCTTCTGAAACGTGTAATTGAGGTCTGGCGTTATTGAGGAACGGAAGCCTTTGAAAATCGAATGGAAGATCTGAACGATTTGAATAGAAGCTCAAACAGGATCGGAAATCTTGAAAACGAGAACAAATCTTTGAAAAGGAACGCAAGATCTAAAAGTGAACGGAAGTTCGGCGCGGAAACCAGTACCTGGCAGCCGAACTGTATCTTGATTACGTGGAAATGAAGGTCGGAAACGGAGTTCCAGTTCTCGAAAACCCGAACCGAAGCCTTGAAACCGGAGCGAAGCCTGGAAAAGCTTAATGGCAATTTTGAAACGAAGAACGGAAGCCTGGAAAGCGGAAATCGGAAGCCTGAAACGTGGAAACCGAAAAGTGAACGGTACAACCGAACAGACTTAAGTCTTTAAAACGTGAAACGGAAGCTCCTGATCAGGAACGGAAGTTCGGAAATTGGAACTGACGATCGTCGTGGAACGAAAACCTAAAACCGAGCTGTCGAAACCGAACCTGGTGCTCTAAACGTGACGAACAGCCTGAAAATATGAACCAGCTCTGAATGTAATGACGTACTGAGCGAACCGAAACCTGGAGAAGGAACCGGAAGCCTGGCGCTGAACGGAAGCCTGAAACGTCGAAGAAGAAATTTTGAAAGTTCGAAGAACGGAAGCTCATGAAACTGAACTCGCGCCAACTATTCGCGCGGGAATGTTTTCTCCTGATTGGCGGAACTGAAGTCTTAAACGCGGAACCCTTCGAGCGAAATGAAGCTCGAAAGCGTAACCTAGTTGGTCTGAAGAGGAACAACGAAAGTTATTAAACCCATTCAAAGATCGGTGCCGAAACGGAAGCCTTGAATCTGGGCTGGCTGCCTTGAATTTGTTTTAGTACTGTTCGTGGAACGGAAGCCTGATCGGTGCACGAGTCTGATGAACAGGCCTGGTGTCCGGTTCAAGATCGAGTCGTGAATGAAAAGCCTGAAACCGTGGCGCGAAGCCTTTAAACCCGGAACGGAAAGCCGAAATTCGCATGAGGTCGAAAGATGGAACGAAATCGAAAAGCGGAAATCGAAACTGGTGCCGGAACGAAGAACGAGCGCGGAACGGAAGTTCTGACTATGGAACCGGAAGTTCGAAAAACTGACAGGAAGCTCCAAAAGTCTGCCAGCGGAAATCTGGAAGCTCAGCGGAACCAACCTTGCGCGAACTGGCTAATCGCGCGGAACGAAGTTCATAAACTGAACGGAAGTCTGAAGGAAACCAGCTCACTGTGCTGGTCTCGCGGAAATGGAAGCTCCGTGCGCGAACATTCGAAAACTGGAACGTAAGCCTGGAGGCGGAATGGAAGTCGCGGAATTTTTCCGAAAAGGAAATTGAATATTCAATAGAAACGGAAGCACCGGAAAGCGGAACCGAAACTTTGAAAGGCGGAACCAGCTCTGGCGCTTAACTGGAAGCTCTGCAAAGCTCGAACGGTAAGCCTTTAAACGAAGAACGGAAGCCGGGAAGATTCGAACGTGGAATGAAGCCTTTGGAAAGCGGAACGGAAGTTCTCGACAAGAGGAACGAAGCAACCGGAAAGTGAACCGGAAATTGAGCAACCTGAAGCCTGCTGCTTGTTTGAAGTTCGAAATGCTCATTTGCGGAATTTGATGATGAATGAACAAGCCATGAAAAGGAACGGAAGATCTCAAACCGTGTTAAAGCCTTGAAAGTGCCGGTTCGGAAGTTCAAGATGAACGGAAGATCTGGCGCGGAACAGAGTCGAAAAAAGTGAACATTCCCAGCGGATAAAGCTCATCAAGAGGAAATGACGTAACGGAGCGAACCTGAGTTCCTGATAGGCGAACCAGCCTTGAAAAGCGGAAACTGGAAGCCTTAAACGTTCTTGTTCATACAGCTGAGACGAAGAATCAGCCAGCAGCGACGAATTGAAAACGGTCTGAAAGCCTGGCGCGAAACCGGAGCTCTGAAAACTGATGAAATCGTCCTGAAAAGCTGGAACGGAAACTTTGCGCCAAATGGAAGCCCGAAAGCGAACGGTGCCCTTAATGCTTTTTTGAACAGTGCTCGCGCTGCAATCCACGATCGAAAATGAGAACGAAAGTTCCAAAATGGCCCAAAGATTTGAAACGTGAACGAAAGCTCTAAACGTGAGCCAGGCTCTCGGAAACCGAAACCCTGAAGCTTCAAACGTGCATGAGACTGAAAAGAGAAACGAAGCCTTTGAAAACTGGAACGGAAAAAAATCTGAAACGATTTGAACAGAAGTTTCAAACAGGATCAAAATCGAAAACGAACGAAACTGGAAAAGGAACGCAAGATCTAAAGCGGAACGGAAGCCCGGCGAACGGTGCACCCAGCCGAACGATTCTTTTGACGACGTGGAACGGAATGGAAACGTGAACCGGTTCTCTGAAAACGAAACGAAGTCAGTGAATTCTTTCGATGAAATCAGCCTGATAACTGAAGGTCTAAAGAGAACGAGCTATTAAACCGGCCTCCGGAAGATTTGAAAGTGCGTGAATGGAAGCTCGTTCTTGGAAGGAAGGCTCTGAAATCATTTTATGTTTGAACGTGAATCGGAAGTCTTTGATCTGGTGCACGGAAGTTTTGATCAGGAAATGGAAGCTCAAAATTTGGAATCACACTGAAACGTGGAACGAAAGTTTTGAAAACCGTGGTTAGTTCTGAACCGAAAGTCGGTTTGAAACGTGGAACGGAGGCCTGAAAGATGAATGAAATCTCTGAAAGTGAATGGAAATCAGTGCTTTTGTTCGCTAATTGAAAAGCGGACGGAAGTTTTGACCATGAACCGAAGCTCTGAAAATCCTGACAGGCTCAAAAAAGTGAATTGGTAGGTCTAAAAGTGAACAGCCTGCGGAACTTAAATCTGGAAAAGCGGAACAGCATCAAAAGTGAACGGAAGCTCGAAAATTGAACGGAAGTTTTGAAAAGGGACCGGAGGCTCAAAAAAAGTGAATCTGAAAGGAACGGAAGCTCAAAGTGAATGACTGAAACTGGAGCAACACGAACCGGAACCAGCAACGA
>BGPR01013212.1:0-22183 GCA_013235015.1 Araneus ventricosus
AGAACTGCTTTTCTCATACCTATGCTTTCAGATTGGAAACAAAACTTATGTTTGACTGTTTCTATTTGTAAGAGTAATTTCGTAAAGTAATCTATTAGATGTTGTTTTAGTTATAACCAGTGCTGATCCAAACAAGAAAAATCAAATTATATGAAAACCTTCACTGTGGAACATTATTATATACAACTGATGGATAAAGTCTGCAATGGCATTGCTTTTTCTATTTTTGAAAATTTGTTTAATTTTAAACCATATTTAAATTTGAAACATTTCTAATTTTGAAACTGTCTCTGTTGATTTCACATATTGCTACTTTCTGAGCTCAAAAAGTGTGAAGTAATTTATTAATAAAACAACATTAATTATTTCCTTCAATAGATAAAGAATTTCCAATTCAACTTTATTTTGTGATGAAAACATTAATACAGTACTTTAGTAATTAATTTCTCATTTGATAATTGCAGATTATTCACTGAAGGGAAAATACTTCATTATAAGCGATATTGATGTTCTATAGATTTCAATTTGCAAAAAACTAATTCCATTTGTTTTAAGAACCCATGAATTTATTATAAATTAGAGCAAGATAGTTGAGATGGGTTCCTCCTCCGTTCTTTGATAATTTGTGAGAAAAACTAGAAAATACTGTTTTCTCTACTGAATGCTATAGCAAAAAGAAACAGAAACCTTCAGCACAATAAAAATTCGATAATTTAATTTTTACAATTAATTTTGTGGAACATATGCTTTAAAACATTTTTGTTACCAGTTTATGACAAAAGTTCGTGATTTGGAATTTGAAAAGTGAATGTTATCGGCTTAGTTAGAGCTTCCTCGTACTTATGAAAGAACAATAAGAATATAAGAGATGGAAAAGAAAATCTTAACAAACTAATTCTATTCAAATATGTTTAAATATTCATTATTATTAGTCGAGAGCGACTAGTTTCCAGTCTGCTTCTTTCAAAATAAAATTTGAATGCCTCATTAACAGAATTGAGTATATTTGTTTCCAAGTGCTTAGGCGGCGAAAAAATAACGCCGGCAACAATCAAAGAATGGACAAAAAATTCAAAGTATGCTTTCATTTGAAAATGTCAGAATGCAGTTTGGACGAATTTAATGGGAATCCATTTCATTCACAAACTCACATTCTTCTCGGGCGTGTTTAAAATACAATTGATTCATATTACGGATCGTATACTATACTAAAGATTATCCCTACAGCTAGTTTTCCTTATTCATCTTTTTCCCAACTATATAAATGCTCTTCGTTTCAAAAGCATTTAAACCTACTTGAAACCTTTGCACATGAATAGCGATTTTAAAGATTCTGCAGTTGGAGAATAAATATTACGCTCTAGTTCTAGTGTGCCTCTTTCAGGAGTTATTGTGATTTTATCAAGTTTTGAATACCCAGATTATACTTTGGTCCAATAGCGTTTCATCAAAAGAAAGCATACTATTCTCAAAGCATGTTAATTTGCCCAACCGAAAACAACAGCAAGCAAAACAATGGCATATTTTTCAAACACATGTAGTGAGCATTTTAAAATGCATTTCTCTCTTATCAAAGTGTATATTTTTAAAGCTCCTAAGTTAATTTTTACATCTTATTTATTTAAATTGCAAACGAATACATCTCATTTATTCAAAACATCCGGGATAATTTCGAGCAGAAATTAAATAAAATAATTCAAATTAAAACTTTGATGAACTAAGTTTACGCTTAAACATACATTTTTTTTTTAAAAAAAATCAAGCAAAAGAGTTAGAAGCCATTCAATCTAGAGATCTAATTTTTGATGCTCGAAATAAAATCTATTAAAGATTCATGCCTTAATAAAAATTAAACATTATCATCCTTTCCCCTTTATATAAAATCTATGCTTCAGCTTTCCATATTTTTAAGCGTTTTACGCATGTTAGCATTATTTAAAATATTGAACAATCCAGTGGCAGATATTTGAATTCAGATTCATAAAATGTCACTTAAGAATTTCAGTATCGGATAATTCTGTGAAAATTTGAATATTCTTAGTAAATAAGCATCGTTCATAGAGAGAAGGATTAACTAACCAGTTATTTCAAATCTGTTAGACCAAATGACATTGAACTTTTCAGACGACAGAGTCAAGCATAGCCCTCAAAACGATCTACAACTTATTCTGAAGATATAACTGTATTAAGATAAATAAAAGAAATCTTAAATAACATTATAAATATAATAATATTAAATATAACTTCATTAAAATAAAGAAATACTGGAAGAAATTACTCTTCTTCCTTAAGAGATGAGATATGAGGTTACATTTCCTGAGAAGGTTTCGATAGGAAGGTCAGTCCAGAAAGTCCGATTTTTATCTTGTCACTCTCAATTTAAAGTACGTTTGCAGTTGGTATTAATCATTTGTCCGTTCAATTTACATTTTATGCAATGCTTGTTAGGAAACATTTGCTTACAAAATATTTCTTACAGAAGTATCTTCGAGCATCAAATAAGCACGTTATTTGTTGCCTTGCTGTTTTGCAGACAGCACAGTTGAGAAGAAGCATGAGATAGCTTTCATATGAATATTGGTGTGTTTCGGTAACGCCTTCAAAGACACTATTTGGAGAACAGACCTTAGTGCAGCACATGAAACAAATGCAGATATAAGAATTTACACGTAAGACTTATGAAACTAGTGGTATCGCTATTATGTGAATAATGTGCTCAAAAATTCATGAATGAAAATATAATAGTGTTATTTTCATTTCAATCCAGATCCACACGAACGCTAAAAAGCTGCATGTAGCTTTTGAATGTCATTTGCTCACTCCTCTACTAGATACATTTGCTGCAAACAAAATATTATGAAGGGATTTGATAATTTTGGACAGTGTGGAGAGCTAAATAAATATACAATTGTCTGTAGTAGATGAATTCTTTATTTTTTGGAACTCTTAATGAGTTAACCTTTCACATAAATCAGTGAGCCCTTTGATGAACTGTCACTGAAATATCCTTCCTTCGTGATTTTAACAGCAACCAACAAACATTTCGCCAACACGCCAAACACAAGACATTATTTCGACATTTAAAGGTTATTTTATTCGCTACAATTGTAATCTAGTGAAAAGAATCATAAAGGCAACGAAAAAGATTACTTTGCGCAGAACTAATAGCAGTGCAAACTTGCATTTAATGATAAACCATATAAAAATTAAATTACAACCACATATAAATATATCGGTTGTTTGTTTTAGGCATGTTCATTACCGAAAATTACACTTAAGTTAAAAAGAGTTATCAATGTCTTGAAAATAATTTTTCACTACTGTTTAGCGAATTTAAAATACTCCTTTGTAAAGCTGCAATTTATTGACGTTCTTGTGGGTGCACTTTCATCGACATTGGTAAATATCTCTCAAAAATTGATATGTAGTATCCCTTGACGAAGTATAATCTTCCAACCTTGAATGATTCGAAGTTGGAAGAATATACTTCGCTGACATTCTTGCGGTTGCAGTTTCTTCAATATTTAGTAAATTTTTTAATATTTTAGATACTTTTTAAGGATTTAAATTTAGAAGATTCCTTGAAAAAATTTTAATATTTTGTTAACTAATAAATGTCAGGTTTGCCCTGAAATACAAAAACATGATGCAAAAAAAAAAAATGTTAAACCCAAGCAGATTTAAATTGTTGAAACTGCATTGTTATTTCTAAGCGTTTTTTAAGATATACATTTAATTAGTGCAGTGACACGAAAAAATGCCTTCAAAGTTTTCTAACATCAAAAACTGGAAAAATATATAAATGAAGATATAAAATCTCAAAAATAGACTTACCTGTGATGAAGCCGGATACGTATAACCAAACTGTGAGTACGACATAACAGGATTTGGACGGATGAATAATTATATAGATACACAAAATATAAAAAAATGTACACACGCGACAAAAAATTGTCAACTACTACTCCTCGCTGTCATTTTGAGCACTTCGGCACGCGCCGCGGTCACCGGATACCTGCCGGACATGCCGGACACTCCCCGCCGCAGGATCGAGGACCGGATAACCGAATGAAGCAACTCATAATCCGACTCCAAAATAAATTAAAAAATGCCGCCTATTCTGAAAAGCAGAACTTATCCTTTACTGACTTCTGGCTTTACCGAACTGAATGCAATTGGAAATCGTAACTCGGCCCTTCCTGCACAGTACTCCCCTCCCACCGATGATAATCCATCACCCACGTACAGTGGCCACGCCTTCGCGGTCATGATTGGCAACTACCTAGACACGCCCCCATTGTCGCCTTGGATACACAGCGCGTGCAAAAACAACAACAGTCGGACATCGCCGGACATTTGTGGATCTTGCTGGAGAGGCTCGAAAAAGGTGCAGGTTATCGATTACTACGCGCGCGCGATTTGTTCGAAGGGGTGGTCGAGGGGTGTAGCAGAAGATTAATAGCTGTGGAAAGTTCGAAAACAGGTTCGAAGAGGCGAGTGGTTACGTGAATTGACAAAATAGACAGGCTGGTTTGCAGAAGTCTTTACACGCGATCTGACGATGATTCGCTGACATATCCGGGAAGGTACAAAAGCGAACAAATTAGGCTTTGCTGGGAGGATGTTCGATTTTTATTATGTCATCCGTCATCTAAACACACAAGATGTACGAGGAAAAAATTATCTAATACAAATTACTGTAAAATGACACCAAAGGTATATTTGAGGATTTTAAAAAGAATATTTTGTAACTATAAATCATTTCATGTTAGCGATCAGCTTTGCTTATAGTTGCATTAATTAACTGTAGTAAGAGACTCCGCTGGCCAATTGTCATTGTTTTTCTCATATAAAAGTTATAGTTAATGATGCTGATATAAGGAAGTTCAGTGCTTTTGAATATGAGACTGCGGTCTCGAGAAATACTAAGAAATCAAAGAAAAATGTATACTAAGAAATCAAAGAAAAATGTATAAAGAAATCAAAAAATAATGTATTCCAGTGCTCGGAATCATTGTTTTTATTTATTTATTTATTTTTCTCCTGTGGATTTAATTCAAACGATCCATCAGTTACTTTAGAGATAATAGAGAACCACAGGCGCACTTCATTTCAATTTTGTTAAAAGCTCAAGTTCTCACTTACTTAAGAGCATTATTGAATGCAAATATTTAGGATTATCTTTTCTTTGATGTAGCTCTGAATTTCAATACTGCTCTTTGATTTGTATCCAGTTTGTTAAGCATTTTTTTTCACATTGGGTCTTTCAGAAGTGAAGGTTCTCGTTTAATCAAGAACTTCAGTAAATACAATATTACGAATGCACTTTTCTTTAACTTTGCACTAAATTTTAATTCCGCTCTTTGATTTGCACCGAGATAACTCTACACTAAGTCAATTCTCTGTGATTGAAAACAATTTCTGTTGATCGCCCAATTATTTTGATCTTTTAGCTTTCAGGCTAGAAAACTGAGCTTTAAAAAAAAAAATGAACCGATTTTTTTTGCATTTAATTATATATCTGAAATCTTAAGAATCCTTTATCCGTGGATGTTTATGAAAATATTCATATAAATGTGAACTATATGCTTTAGAACTGAACATCAAAAACGGAAAAAGACGTTTCCACCCCTCGGAGGGTTAAAAAAAAGAGACAAACATTTGACGTTGAGGTTTATACCTTGTACTAGCTGCGTGGCACAGCGTTGCACGGGCTATCTCGAATAATGCGTCATTCCTTGGAGGAGAGAAGAAATGAGATCACGTGACACATGCCTAACATTCTCTCCTAGATAAATAAGGAGAAAGGAGCTGTTCAAACATTCCGTCGCGTAAACGCGTCGAAACCGACTTACTTTTAAAAAATAGCAAAAAATACAAAAAAAAAATATCGTTATTTTGTAAAATTCCGCTTCCGGAATTACTTTTTTGTCTAACTTTAGTACGAAGGAATGAGATAACCCAGCGTTGATCGGAATCCATATTTTTTCATATGCCCGCCTCCATTTTACATAAGCAGGAAGCAAGATGCATTGCATACATGAAATCTCAAAGTAAAACCTCACGGGAAACAATATTTTTGTAAAAACACTATTTGAGAGATTTAATTTTCCCTGTTTCTTTATATCAATTACAAAAACCCGCACACAACGCTATCTACATTGACTCGTTGCATTGTTGAGGGATCCATATTGCATTGTTGCAGTTTTCAACAATGAAAGAGAAACACGCAATTAAATATTTGTTTAAACTATGAAAAAGTTTTTAATTGCGCTGCAACAATGAAAAGTATTGTTGTAAATTATTTTTTAATTAATATCTTTTTTACTAATTGTAATTTCGGAATTCAAATGGCCAAAATAGATCCCTTGGATTATTTCCCATCTTTTGGTACTTTCCGTGCGTTTCTCCGTTCAATGGTTCGCGAGAAGATAGCTGGGCATACATACATTTGTTTACATTCGAATTTTAATAGAATGATTATAATATGAATGTCCCTCAAATTGATGGTAGAAGTAAAGGAAATGTGAAAAAAAAGCTACTAGAGGTTTTTTTTATTTTTTATTTTTATTTTTTTGTTCAGATTAAAGAGGCCATTATATAGTGAAATCTCATTTGTACGTCGCTCGATAGAACTTCGTTCTTGTTAATACGTCGTGTTGCCTTTATTCCTATTGATATCTTTTCAATTTAATACTAAAAAATTTAAAGGAGATTGGAATCTCTAGTCCGAAACATTGCGGCATGATGATGTTTCAGACTTGGTTCTTCTGCATTGTCATCGTCGGGCTTGATTTCATCATCTGTTGCATTTTGTACTTAACGATTTTTAGATCAAGCAATTTACATAAATACTGCCAGCCTAAAAACATTTTCACCTTCGAAAACATCCAATGCTTTGAAAAATGTTAAAGAATTAGATAATAATTAACTGAAAAGCCGAAAACTTATGTTTGCTTAGTCGCACGAGAACTATTAAAATATCCACACTGATTATTCGCAATCTTGCTATTTTGGTGGACACGATTATATATGGGAAAAGCATTGCGATAAAGAATTTTAAAACTGATTTTGAAAATTTATTGAAATAGAAGAGAAAATTGCACGGAGATAAAATTGGTATAACGGAAAATAACTTTTTTTTTTTTTACTTTGAAAGTGGTATAAAAATTGTTTTGTACTATAATTAGCTCCGACGTTATTAAGAAAAGTGTCAGATTTTCGTTTAATTGTAATAAATCAGAAATCCGATTAAAAATTATAAAAACCCTTTCTTAGTGAGCACCTACTACCCAAGAAGTAACTACGCGACAATTTTTTTAGTTTTGTTCTAGGTCCAACGATCTACTTTGTAGAGCGTTTTGATCTCTTCTTCCATCATGCAATTCGCAGATAGGATGGTAACTTATACATATTATCCTTGCTAGGAAGTCTTTAAAGCTCCCAACGATCTACTCTGTAGAGCGTTTTGTACTCTTCTTCCATCACGCAATTTGCAGATAGGATGGTAACTTATAAATATTATCCTTGCTAGAAAGTCTTTAAAGCTTCCTGTGTCAGGGGTGAGGAAACTTTTTGCACTGAAAGATCTCACTGAATTTCGGCGCTTCGGCAAAAGGCCGAACGAGCAGAATCTTAAGAGTTATTGTTCTGTAATTATTACCATTTTGGGTGACAATTATTGAGGTATATTAAAAAAAAAAAAAAAAAAAAAAAAAAAACCTTGATAACTTTTGAAACGTTGGCGAGATTCAGTTAAAATTTGGCGGTTGAATGCAGGGCATGTTTTTTTTTTTTTTTTTTTTTTGAACATGCACACTCTCATTGCTGTTGTTCATTTTTCGTTGAAAATGCCGAAATACAGCGTTTCTGAGCGTATATCGATCGTCAAGGCCTACTGTTCGAGCAATAACAGCCCGATTGCTGTTCAAAGCAAATTTGCGACCGAGTACAAGCTGAAGACAACTGGTCCAAGTGTTATAACAATCAAAAATGTGATTGAAAAGTTCGAGAGAAATGGTAGTGTTGATGTCTCGACTGATTGATGGCAAGCATATCGAACATGTCATAAACTAAATCCGAATATCTGTAGCTACTTTTAAAATTTGAATAAAATTTTTGAACTCAGTAGCTTTTGAAAATTTTATTTTTTCTTTCATATAGCTCAATAATTATCACCCTGTGTTATTTTTAAAAAAGACTTATTGTAATATGAAAGTACAAAAAAATATAAGTGTTTAAACTGCACATTAGCAAACGAAAATAGCAAATAATTGGTAATAATTGTTTTAATTATAAAACGAGTACATATTTATGTAATTGTAAATAACTGGTAAGGCCGCATGTTTACATTTTACTGAGCGTTATCTAACAAAGAGCTCCGGAAATGCGCTCATATGGCTCATTGCCTGACACCCCTTTCCGGTGTAAAATCGTCCAAAAGTGGTAGTCTCGGAATCCGTTGCTGAACTGTAGTCTTCTGTTGGTTTGCTGAAATTCAATTCTCAACGATATGTAAAAACAAATTAGCCAAGAAAGAACGCCACCCCATGCCTGTTGCCATTACAGCTATCGAAAAAATTTAGCGTAATAAATAAATTAAGAGCGTTATATTAACCTATTTTAATTTGATATTAACATTTAAATAATGATGTAATTCTTCATATTATCATTTGCAAACCATTTCTAATAATAGTGGCGCTAATATATCGCTATATAATAATATATTCTAATAATAGTAATATATATATATTTTATACGCTTTCATCTTACGATTTATACTCTCTCTCTCTATATATATATATCAAGCAGTGAGTTAGGAGCTATCGGCAAGGCCTTTTCTTCCTCTGTTTGGCCACAGCAATAACTGGTTTGGCGACATTTCCTCGTGTTTCTTACAGTCTCTTGTGCTTATTCCTGGCGGAGGTAAGCTGTTTCCTTTTTTTCTCTTTTATTGTTTTGTGAATATTACTGTATTATTTTTATTCTAGGTCTTATTTTTTGCTTTCGATTTTTTAAATCATCTTCATTGTATTTGTCTTTTATTCCAGAATTTTTCCATTTTTAATTGTCTGTGCTTTTTGAGGGGATAGCGACAAATTTTTACGGTTTTCGCATGTCGTTAGCAGAAAAAAGCACTTATTAATATCTTCTTGTTTGTTTGATATATATATATATATATATTTCTGGTGATACAACAGATTGCAAACTTGAATCTTTCTAGCTCTTTGCGCATTTAAGTTTTAAGTGTTCAAGTTAACGTGAGCGGGCTGATAGCCGGATTTCCGGTGAATAGATTTCATCCACAATTTCCAAAGAATATACAATTTTGGTGTAAAGACTTCGTACCAAATTCCATTCGTTTAGCCTGCTTCGTTTCCGAGTTAACCAACAAACAGACTTAATACCAAAAATTCGTTTTTCGGACTCATGGAGGTCTAAATAAACTAATCAAAGTCTCAAGTAAATCTCGTCTCAATAAAACGCCACCCTCAAAAATAGGTGAATACATAATGAAAAGGGTTTTTGAAATTTGTTGCTTTAAGCTCCAAAATTCATAAGAAAAGGGAAAAAACTAAGAAAAAATGATTAGTGGAAAGAAAAATTGGAGCATTTTATGTGTTGACACAGACGCAAGGCTAATGTTATAAACGACGACGTATTAAGAGTGATGTAGTCGTAAATTAATCAATGCTGGATTGTTGACTCGGGGCTTGAGGGGGGAGGGGCTGAGGGATGGAATGGAGCGGGTGATAGGGATGGTAAGCAATATATCGCTTCACAATAAAATATTTTTTACATTTAAAATATATAATTAGTTTATCTAGATGTTGAAAGCTTGAAATTATAAAATAGCAACATTTAAACTATGCATATTTTGATTTTATTATTTACTAGCCGCCTTCGGCGATCAGCTTGATAGTCAGAAATAAATTTCACTGAATCACTTATAAATAATTTTATATTCGTGGTACCCTTAAAAAGTAGTTTTAAACTTCAAATTGCTATGGCCATTTAACCCGTGTTCAAATCGTAGCCTTGCACTCTTTTTCTGTTACTTGTCTAAATTAACGTAAAATACGCAGTTGATTTCAACATTACATTGTCACGGTACATTTACGTCCAGAAACATGCTACTTGGCTTAAAACACGCTGATGAAAAGGATTAAAACTTAGGAATGATAATCTTTCAGTTTACTGGATTATTTCATTATATACTAACTATCTTGAGGACTTCCTTTACAGATTTCACAGAAAAATTTATCAAATAAAAGAAGAAAGTAAAATACAGTGAGATATTTTCTTAGCTTTCAACAATGGTAGAGAAACGCGCAGTTAAATATTTGTTTAAACAATGAAAACGGTTTGAAATGCGTTGCAAGAATGAAAAGTATTGTTGTAAATTGTGCAAAAGATTTTTAAAAAGGTTATTAAAATTGGAAAAAAAATTGTACGACAACTTAATTTATATCATTAGAAAGGTAATTTTTTGCACTTTCAGATGGCTTAAAAATAGTTTTATTGCTGTAATATTTTCGGAAGTTATTAAGGAAAAAAAAACATTTCGTTTAATTTTTAATTAATTAAAATTCTAATTAAAAATTTAAAAGAAAACGTCTCCGAGGTGCACATTCCCACCCTCCAAAGAATATTCGAGCCAAATTTCGTAGCTTTAGGTCTAGCGGTCTGCCCTGTAGAGGGCCAACACACACACACATTCTTCTTTATTATTTATAGAGAATTATTTTTGATCAAATTTTAACGTAATGCATACTGTAGTTCAAAACATGATTCTAACGAAAATATTAAAGAGTAATTTTAAAATAAATGTGTTAATTTCAATTAAAATCATAACATGGGCAAGGAATTTAGAAAATATCATGGGTTTTTAGATTCACAGCAAAAATGCATTTAAATGTTTGTAACCTTTTATATTTTTAACCCCTTCTCTCCACCGTTTGCTAGTTGTTTATTACTTTTATTAGTTTGAAATACCAATAATATTTTCGAAGGTAAGAAAGGATATGACAAAGATCTCGCTAGTTTTAAGAGATATCTCACAATTTTTTTCTTACTTATTTCTCGTAAAAAAAAAAATAAAATAAAGCAGTGACATAATTTCCGTGTATTAATAACACGTTGCTTGACGTCACATGCTTTTCTACCGGTGAGATGCGCAATAAGTTCCAAAATTAAATGGTTCAGCGCATGTGACGTGTAACTCGTGAGCATAAACTGACTCCATTCAGCCCTAAACGCTAGAAGGTTGAGAACTACTGGCTTTCCTAAATGCTGAAATGCTTGCGTCAAACTTAAACGTGATCAGCTCTACTTATATCGATCACGTTTAACACTTGGTGAATTTGTGTTTGCTTCATGAGCATGATGATGATTGGATTCAAACATTTATAAGCTTAAAATGATATGATCACGACCAAAACAAATAATGTCTTGCATTGAAAAGATTAATATCCGTACAAAGCACGTTTTATGTTGTAATGATGGCAATAATTTCATATTGTATGCATATAACAAAGGCAGAATCAATGTATAAGCACTTGTTTATTCATGAATAATTGTTCACATCAATACGGATGATTTCGTTGTTATAAATTGGGAGACGAAGATTTTGAAAAAAAAAAAAAATTTGCTTTAGTTTCAGGAAGTTACTGTATTCTTCTCTACTGGGAAAAGAAATTTATGACTTAGTTTTTGTGAATTTTATCTAAATTTGACTAAATAAAAAATTTAAAAAAATATTCAATACATTTTAATGTTTGGATTTTGATAATTCAATAATATAATTGGAGATGAGTATTATGGAAAATTGATTTTGTTTGAGTAGGTATCTAACTTTATTACTATGTGTTGGATAAAGGGAATGATTTCCAAGCTTAAAAAACAGTTTGAAACAAAGCTGATTTTTCAGTAAAAAAGGCCTTTTAAACGCTTTTACTTAATATTACTTTTTTGAAGTTTGTGAAAATGTAAATTTGTAATCTATTTTTTCATTTAATTTTCATGAATTATGATATATATTGTAAACTGAAATGTAAAAAATAATAAAGATAAAAAGTTTTTAAACCCGCTTTTATTAAAGTAAGAAATAATTTTTTAAAATCGAAAATCAAATAACAGAAATCTGAAATTAAGACAGAATGAATATCATATGAAAGAAATTCAAATTTATGTAGAGTATTTCTATCATAATCTCACTCTTTTACGCTTTTGTGTTGATAACATCTTTTTCTATAAAAAATTATTAAAGTAAGAAATTAAAAATATTATAAAAAGATAAGAATTAAAAAAATATATTTTTAGAATAAGAATATTTCTGATGTTTAAATAAAGTAATTTTCTTCTTTTTAATACAATGATAAAAGCACTTTTTTTTAAAAAAACTTCTTGTATTTATGATTTCATTGCAAGTTTACTGGCTGTATTTAAAAAATGATAAATGAATATAAATAAAAATTAAGTTAAATTTTAAAGAATAAATAATTAAGTTTCAAAATTCAAGTAAAATGAAATGGATTTTCTTCAAAATCCGTACAACATCTTAGTTCAAAGTAACCTCCAAAAATGTGACTTTTTATTTATGACGCAATTTATTATTCTTTAATGATTTATTTTACAAAAAAGAAGAACACATTTAATCAACTTCAGTGTATAGCTAGAAGTATTGGAGCAAAATATATTTCAAATTCCAGAATATCAAGTGGAAGTAAAACTTTACTTTAACTGATATCGTCCAAATTATCTAACTTCAAAATTTCCAAGTGTTAAACATTTTGAGCTTCTATAAAAAATAATTTAACAGAAGAAATGGCAGAATATGGTTTTCAAAATCGATTACAAAATTGATAAAAATTATGTAGTCATTTAAAATTAAATCTTATAATAACAAAAATGTCAAAGGCCAACTGATTAATTCTTTTAATACCATATAAATGCAAAGCTTAGAATGTATCAACTGCATATCACTTTTGATTTCAAAAAGTGATTAGAATGCTAATAGCCGTTAACGCAAACAAGCCATTTCCTTTCATTATGCTACATAAAACCTATGCACGGCATTTCATTTTTAGATTTTATAAGCTTTCAGTTAATCATTTTTTTCCAAACAAATATTCGTATAAAATTTCTATTTCCATAATTCAAATATTGTTGACCTTATGCATTCATTTTTCAATTATTGCGGTAAATTGTACGACAATAATTGAAATATGAATGCATAAGGTCAACGATTCTAACATACGCCTGAATATTTCAATAAAATGCAAACGACATCAATAAAGAAAACTCAGAAATCTAAAGGAGGCCCCATCCCCTAAAAATACGGACCACCAGCGGAAACTCGATTATTACCGCGCAATTCATAAATATGGAACAGGATCTCTTAACTGTGACTGCGCCTGTATATAAAAGCCTGGCAAAGAACTCATTCCGAACGCCATTATAAGAATTGATTGAAGTATTTATTACTTCGACAGGGTAGAAATCAGATGTTACAAAGTTAGCTTATCATCTGTTAGGAGAAAAGAATGACTCGCCGTCAATTGTTATTATCGTTTTCCGTGAGTGGCAGCAATGAGGTTGCAGACGATATACCGAAAATCACGTGATGATGCTCGGAAGTCGGTCTTTGCTAATACATATGTTTTGGGCGGAGTTGTCACTTCCTTCTGGTCGAAAAAGTTTATTTGCTGGACATAATTGGAATTGGTAATCAATTCGCTTAGAAAGGTTTTGGCTTTAATTATTCTTTCACGTCTTTTATGCTAGAGGTTATCAACCAATCAGCGAAAAGTTTCTCTTTTAGAACGATAATAAAAATATTCTTTTTTTGAAAACGATTCATTTGGAAAAAGATTTTTTACCTCCATTAACAACTGACGTGAATAATATATTGCCCTATTTTTGTGCTAATGAAAATTTCCGTTTTAAAGAATAATTCCCTATGAATATTGATATACTTATGGGGTTTCATTAAGTCTCAATACTATGTAAATTATGAATATTTTCGAGAAAAATGTATAGATATAGAAAGTTTTAGTTTGCGCATGCATGCAACTGAAAAGTCTCATTTAATGTATGGAACTAAAAAGTTTCATTTAGTTTGCCTATACAACAGCTGAAACAGGGTAATAAAATAAATGATAGAAAATATATTTCGGCGTTAATCATTTTTATGAAAATATTAACGATCAAGTGCACGCAATTTGAACAGGTATAGCAAATAAAAATATATTAAAAAAGAATTTTTTTTATTCTTAATAGTTTTATTATAATATACAATATAGAATGTTATAATAGTTTTAAGCGTACTTTTAACGAAGCTATTGACGACAACTGGCCTCTTCTAGTTGTGTTTTGTTTGATCATAACGTCATCGAATTGTTCAATACTACTGAGTATACAGATTAAAAACTAAATTTTTACTTGGATGAATACAATTGCTAAAAATGTTTCTGAAAAAAAACTTTCATCTATGTTTTATTATTAATGATGTCCATTAAAATGTTTAATTAAAAAATTAGAAAATCAGATAATCAAAGCAGGTTTCAGGAAAGCAAAGGAACTTATTTAATTCTGAATGAAATTCGTAAACGGTTTCAGTTGAATTTCAGCATAATATTAATGTAAAATAAAATCTCAAATTACATCAATTTGTAATGAAAGTTTCTCTTTACGTTTTTTCAAGTATCTGCTCGGTAGGTATTCCAATGCGTAAACAAAAATAAATGTTACTCAGACATTTTTTTAAATGCCATGGACCATCTACCCAAGAATCATATTGGTACACGCCAATAATTTATCTTTTTTCTGTACTTCTTCGCGTAGAATACAGAAAGGAGAAAGTATTGCAATCATGAAAAAAAATTAGACTTAAAGATTTTAGCGAATGTACATGCTTTAGATCAACTTAAATCTTAAAAAAATAACTAAAATTGGAAATATGTTTGCCTGTGAACACAATTGCTAAAAATTTTTTAAAAAATGTTTTTTAAAAACGAATTTTAATTAGTATGCTACAAAGCAGATTTTTTTATTTTTGTTATTTTTAAATTTTTAGTTTATAATTTATGATCATGAGTCATGAAATTCGGTATGAGATATTTACACCAAAATTGCGGCCGTCAAAGAAAAGTCTATCCGTATGCATGTGAAAACGGTAACTGAAAAACCAGGATGGATGATATTTTTCTTGTAGTGTTGATACCAAAATTGTTCGTCCATATTAAATTTTGGACCCCTTCGGTTTAAAGGAAAGATCCAAACTGCATACTGGATTCTCTTTATTATATTGCTTGACGCAAATCGCGTTTAAGTATACGAGAAATTCAAGGGACGAACACCATTAAGTTTTGGACCCATTCGGCTTCAAGGAAAAGATCCAAACTGCATACTGGATTCTCTTCATTATATTGCTTGACGAAAATCGCGTTTAAGTATACTAGAAATTCAAGGGAAGAACACCCGTGCTGATTTAACACTTGAAAGAGGAAAGTTCAAGTGTCATTTTTTACCCTTTCAAGTTCACTACATGTTTCGTTTTTAAAATTGCTAAATTTATTTCAAAAATGAGTATTATAGACATGTAGCTTATCATACTATAAAGGGAAAAAAATTAGCATTTTTTAGTTTCAAGAGATTTGTGGTTTCATAGTGAAACCAATAAACGGTAACGGGATATTTTTCTTCCGAATAAGTTATTATCGAAATGCAATTTAAATTATGAGTTTAATTTGTAAGTATACGTAAGTATTCAGAATATTCAACCTTCATAAAATTTAATATTACTTTCGAAGATTCAATTTTAAAAAATATTAATTTGTACGAGAACCCTCATCATTTTGTTTCTCTCAGAGATCAAAAGCAATTTAGATCTTGCAATGCCGATATCTTTGCGAATACTAAAGGTATTGAACTGAAAAGTTTATATAAGTTGGCCTATTTATCTGGCTCTTAAGTTATGAAAGAAAAATTACGCTACGTTTTGCCCATTCGCAGTAAAAAAATGTGTGGTTTCACTGCGAAACCAATGAACGCGAAAGGATTTACAGAGAAGATAGAAACACTAAACAACTAAAATAAAAAAAAAATCTGCTTTTTAGCACACTAAATAAAAGTTCGTTTTTTAAAAAAACTGTCTTTGTTAAATTTTTTAATTATTGTGTTCACAGGCATACATATTTCCGAAAACTGTTTTTTTTAGAGTTAAGGAGATTT
The DNA here is from genome assembly GCA_013235015.1 of Araneus ventricosus. Lineage (NCBI taxonomy): Eukaryota > Metazoa > Arthropoda > Arachnida > Araneae > Araneidae > Araneus > Araneus ventricosus. The sequence goes on from BGPR01013212.1 coordinate 16,234, forward strand.
AAAACGTCTAATATTCATCAAAATCTCAGTGTCAATTTTTTTCAATATTAGAGTACCTTCTCTTTTCTGTACTTTAAATGAAGAAGCACAAGTAAAGATAAATTATTGGCATGTGCCAACATGATGCTTGGGTAAATGGCCCATGGCATTTAAAAAGTGTGTGAGCAACAATGACACATGAATTTTTCTTCTTCAAGTGTTAAACCAGCAGGTTGTTCCTCCCTTGACTTTCTCGTATACTTAAACGCGATTTGCGTCAAGCAATATAATAAAGAAAATCCGGTATGCATTTTGGATCTTTTCCTTTAAACCGAAAGGGTCCAATATATATTGGTTGCTGGTTTCACACTTGAAGAAGAAAAGTCCATGTGTCATTTTTAAGTGAAGGCTGAAATACAAACACTTGCAATAGTCGCATTTATGACCAATGTAATGTCATAATCAAGTTATAAATTTATCTACACATTTCATATAGCATCTTAACTGACCGTTATGATACTCTGTATTGCGATGTAACGTCTTTTTTACTCCTGAACTATGCATGATGGTTCCAAAGCTAAGTTGATGAAAGGCATTTCACATATATCTCCTGAATATGAATTAACTCTATTACAATGAACAATAAATAAAAGTAGAATTATTTTTAAAAGAATATTTATGCAAATGGTGGTGAAAATTTGGGTATACTACGAAAAGCACTCACGTCAACAATCAATTTTGATAATTTTACAATGGACAATTGTAGAAAAATTAAACGAATTAATTTTAAATTTAATATGAATTAAAATTAATTTTAATTAAAAAAATTGTTATAAATTAGTATAGTTAAAAGATAAAATTTTGTTCTGTGGCACTTTAGATGCCTGGAGATCAATTTTGAGCAGTTAAATGGAAAAAAAAGATGTGTTAGTGTGTTTCTCATCATTTAAAGTCAAACATGAGAAAATAAAATGAAACAAAAATAAATAAAATATTTAAAAAATAAAATAGAAAATAAAACGTACCAGCGAGCAATTTCTTCTCACTGCATCAGTTATCAGATTTTTGCTTTTTGGTGTATTTATTTTATTAACAGCATAATTTGGTAATTCTCAATAAAATATAAACTATCAAAATACGCTTAATTTTTTATAGCCCATTTAATTCCTGAAAAGTAAGCTCGGCAAGAATCTAAACTAGAGAGTAGCCTCCGAGTTCGCAATTGCCGTGTGTTTTATGACAGAACGATGTTGCAAAACAAATATATACATGTGAAATTTTAATTTTTTAACTTTCTTAAATCATTTTTAACGACACCTCATTTTAATTACTACTATCGTAATAACCGCACTACGACTTTCATTTCGAGTCACGAGTCTTTTCCGGGGAAATTCCTTTCTCTGGGTACTTAAACTTTCTGCGCATTCCTATCTGCCCTTTTTGATTCCAACGTGTAATCGCATAACAACGTCGCGCTGCTTCGCGCTTTAACTCTTGATACCTGGTCATAGATCTACGTGCATTATGATCCCTTCCAATAAAAAATAACCCAAACTAAACTAAACGACTGAATAAATGAAGATTTAACAATTGCTGTCTTTTCCTTTACCAACATGGATTACTTCACCTTTAAAGCCTGATCTTTCATGCACATGTTTTGAAAACATACTATATTTTTCAAAAAAATTAATTTCATGATTCGGTGGATAATCAACAAAATTTTAAGAAGTTAATGTAATGGTAAATATTATACAGGGTGTACACAAATAACGTGACACATTTCAAAAATTAATAAAAAAAAACTAAAAAAGTTGGAGCTACAGTTTTTAAAAAATAAGAGCGCATCTCAAAAAGTATTTTTTCAGTTTGGTAACATGCCATTTCGGTGGTCCTAGGGGCTCGCTGGAAATCAAAAATTTGTTTGGAGCCATTATCTGAGAAAATATTAAAACTGGAAGAAAAATAAAAGCATGTGTTTGTAGGGAATTTTACGCTCTTTAATTTGTGAATTTACATGTTTTGTGAAAACTGAAGAGTTTTCGTGATATTCAAGAAAAACTAAAAAAAAAAAACAGAGAAAACGCATCCACTTCTGCTGATCGGTAGCCATTGGGTACGAAATTTTCTCTCTGTGACAAATTTAGAACTGCGTAACGCCGCGTTACCTATCTGAAAAAAACTTTTTGAGATGCGCTCCTATTTAAAAAAACAAACATAGTTCCAACATTTTTAGTTTTTATTATTATTAATTTTTGAAATGTGTCCCTTCATTTGTGTACATCCTGTATTAACATATAAAATGGGTGTTTTCTCAACAATCAAGCTGGTAAACGATTCAAACGTTCACACTAAAACATTTAGCATAAATAAAAGTAATTATTTAAGTGCGTTTTACATTATTAACTTTACTAATGAAATTAATTACCAAAATTATGCCACATCTGCAACCAATTCAGTTATCAAACATCTGTCAGGATCCCAAATTAACATTTATTTACTATTCATCGATACCGTTATTTATTCGGAAAACTATTGGGAGAAAAGAAGTCTTATGTTGTTTAATTGACTTGATTTGCTTCATGTTCATGAAGATGTAATTTTGTTATAGATTTTTCGCTTATTTCCTAGTAGGGGAGACCAGGGCAGAATTACACACTTTTTAAACTTTTATTTTTCTTATTTAAGGCTTTAAAGTATTTCTTTCATTTTCATTACCAATTAATTAGTTAAACTTTAAGGCATCTAATGTATATTTTTAAGTACCTTAAATTATTATGTTTTTGTAATTTTATCATTTTCTTTACCATGATGTCACCTGTGTAAACTTGCCCCATGACTGGGGCAAGTTTACACAATACCTGGGGCAAGTTTACACAATACCTGGGGCACGTTTACACACCACCAAAAATGATTAAATAGAAGGTTTACTGTGACTAAAATACAACAAATTAAATACAAAGAAACCTAGTTCGTTTCAAAAAGTACATAATAGATTATAAACAATTACGGTGAATCCTAATAGTTTTCAAAATCACTCTCACAATTTATACAAACAATATATTTTCAATTGCCATTGGTAATACAGTCCTCATGAGATCACCTCTTACATTCCGTGTATTGTACCCACTGATCTCCAGATCTTGATTCTTCGTATGGATTTAAACAGTAAACACACAGACAATTTTCATCGTCATGCTCTTCATCAGAATCAAAAGATTTCTTGGTTTTCTGTTTCTTTTTACGCTCAAAATTTCTCAAATTTTCTTTCAGAACAAGGTTTTTTTCATTTTTAAATTTTTTATCCACACTGTTTTGTTTTTCATTATTATAATGTGTTATAGTGGAGTTTACTGACTGGACATAGTATGATGGGCTGATGCTAATTTCCTCTTCATTTATTTCTCCTTCTCTATTTGTAAAGCAATTTTTACAGATGTAACAATTGGTGTTTGATAAGGAGAAAAAATAAATGCAACTTGAAAAACAAAATTATTTCATTATTTTAGAAACAACATTCAAACTAATTAATATACATATATCTTTATTGTATATCAAAATTTTAAATATAACTATCATAAAGAACAGCTCATAAAATTTCAGTAGTATTTAAATAAGAAAAAAACTTGTGTACATATTTATCAATAAAGAATTAATAATAATAAAACAAAATTATAAAATATCATCGTATAATTAATTTACGTAAGATTTATCATTAATTCTTTAAACGTTAATAATATATAAATGAAACAAACTAATTATCAAACGAACAGAATACTGAGTTTACTGCTTCAAACTATCTTGGAAGCGATCTTAAATACATCAGAAAATAATATAAAACAAAGCAGAATTAAATATTTCTTAGTTAAAAGTTAAGAATGTGTGATAAAAATAAAAACACACAGAAAAATAGCTTTATCAATCCCGTTCTCTGGTGCTGCTTCGCGACCGTACGGAAGAACTCCAATGTCTCCATCACGATAGGGGCAGGTTTGCACACTGTGTAAACCTGCTCCATGCACTGTGTGTAAATTTCCCCCATCGCCATTTTTTCGTTATAACTCAGCATATAAGCTTTATTCATAATGAAAATAGTAAACTAAATAGCTTAAAATAACCACAAAAGAACAACCTAAGAGGATAATCCATAATAAGTTATAATATTCTAATAGTACGAGTTCTATTGAAGCCAATAAGTAAGGGTTAAAAATTTACTGGCAAAAAATCAGAAAAAGTTGTCCACTTCATGATCCACTTTCAAGACTGACTGCAAACTGGCGTGAGTATTAATGGAGGCCGAAACACTTCTTCTGAAACAACATGTAGTGCCCCCCGACCAATCTTATATGAAATACTAGCTGTATGGCCCGGCGTTGCACGGGCTAAATCGAATAATAGCTGAGGTCACGTGACACATGCCTAATGTGTGTTATAATATTGTTGAAGTGTGTTGTATTAGTGTTTTCACCTCCTGCTTCAGCTGGGTGTAGATGAGAGGTCCTGTGATAAATTTGGCCATGAATTATGAATCAATGCGCTCCTCTCCCTGTAGACGGTACAATCTGTGCACCCATTGAAGCACTGGTACGACCTTATGTTATTTTTGAAATGCACTGATAATTCATCGGAGCCATCCATCAATCCTTTCATTTCCACTGGATAAACTGAAGCCTGCTCAATTATATTTCCATTATGACAACAATGAGTGTAAATTCCTCTGGTATTCTTTTCATCCCGGAAATACAACCCTCCGCATTTCAGACAGAGATTGTCCATTTCTCCACAGTTGTGTTCTTCAACAATAGGGTAAAGAACAGTTCTAGCTGCATAAAAAGTTTGTATCTGATGGTGATTTTGTCCTTCAATAACATTTAGACGGCGTTCTCGTCCACGTTGTACCATTTTTGCCAATCGGCTATTTCTTTGTTCTTCTGTTTCTTCGGCTCTTCTCTGCTGGCTACGTTGTCCCAATACTCCCAAACGGCTATTTCTTTGCTCGTCTGTTTCTTCGGCTCTTCTTCTCTGGCCACATTGTGCCATTACTGCCAATTGGCTATTTCTTTGTTCTTCTGTTTCAACAACTCTCCTTTCACGTTTTCTAATTGCCTCCCGTCTACTGGCAGCATCCCCTGTAATTCTTCTTTTTCTTTTAGGCATCGGAAAAAGCGAGAATTGAACAAAGCAAAAATAGTAACATCCAAATATCAGCTTAAAATAGCAGCTACCAGAAATATTTAAACTTGATCAAGTCAATGAATAATGATTAAAATCACTAACATAACTAATCTGTATCTTTCGGCACATAACTTTACAGAAACAAAACACCCCTTTTAATTTCATTAAAATGATTTTGTTGGACGTTATAACACGGGATAAAAAAAGAATTTATACACTTTCAACAATACATTTTTTTATTTCTGTCAGCGTCACTTTTTTATTGTTGTTGTAACAATGTTCTTTAAAGTAAACGACTTCAACAATAAAATAAATTTTGAATTGCGCTGTAATAATGAGAAGTATTGTTATAAAGTATCCGAAACAATGAAAAGTATTGTTGTAAATTAGTTTTTAATTAATATCTTTTTCACTAATTAAAATTTCGATATTTAAATGGCCGAAATGGATTCCTTGAATTATTCCCCATCTTTTGGTACTTTCCGCGCGCTTCTCCGTTAGGCGGTTCGTGAGAAGATAGAAGGACATACATACATACGTTTGTTTACCTTCGAATTTTAATAGGATAGACTAGCTGTACGGCCCGGCGTTGCACGGGCTAAATCGAATAATAGCTGAGGTCACATGCACAGATGCCTAATGTGTGTTATAATACTGTAGAAGTGTGTTGTATTAGTGTTTTCATCTCCTGCTTCAGCTGGGTGTAGATGAGAAGTCCTGTGATAAATTTGGCCATGAATTCTGAAGCAATACGCTCCTCTCCCTGTAGACGGTACAATCTGTGCACCCATTGAAGCAC